>PVKA01051083.1:0-12377 GCA_004027165.1 Ctenomys sociabilis
ACCAATTTTCCCTGCCTGTGTCTGGTAATATGAACAACAGTATGCAACACAAGAACAATTGTTGAATTTCTATCATCTTGTTGAGTGGAATTGTGTACTGTTTCTAATATTTTTATATCATTTTTATTCTCTTTAATAAATAAATGAAAAGGAAAGAAAAATAATAATCCATGAAACAAACAAAAAATCTGCCAAGTGCAGGAAACCAAGGACGGTAAGAGACGCTGCTCTCAGTGCGGATAAACTGAGGTGAGGGCTGAGGCAGCCCCCGGGGAATCTGCACCTGAGGGTGTGCGTGCTGCGTGCGGAGCAGTGTGCCGTGCAGGTACAGGACAGCGGGGCGCACGGGGGCCATTCAGGCGAGAGCTGCTGTGTGAGGAGCCGGGGCGGGCCACGTGGCGCCACAGGGCCGGGTCTGCGCCACCGCTGCCGATCGGAAGGGCAAAGGATCTGCCTTAAAACAGCTTGCACATGGAGACTCCCCTGGCTCTCCCCATGCTGTCGTGTTCATTTTCCTCCTTTCTATCAATAAAGGAGAAGTGGCCTTAGTGGGCCGTCACCACCTGCCGTAGTCCTGAGTGCGACCTGCCAGCAGCCAACTTCCAACATGGTTTCCGTCAAGGGCCTGACGCTTCTGTCTGCCTCAGAAAGACGTCAGCCAGGAATGCCCCATCCTTGTGCTGTGACTCAACAAGCGACCTGAGGCAATTTGAAAACTACAAAGATAACAATATGCAATGTATTGATTGTTTACTACCAATCTGTCTTGAAACTATCTCATTGCAATTTTTTTCTCAATAGAATTAATTTAAAAAAAAGAAAAAGAAGGAAGGAAGAAAGGAAGGAAGGTGAAAGGAAAAAAATGAATGCTAGGTCCAAAAAGTAGTTCTAACACAATGTACCGAACATGGTAAGGATTACAGAAGGAGTACTTATAACTGACATTGCGGTCTGTGGGTGAAAAGGTGCTCTATAAATAGTGCCAGAGTGATTACTTTAATATGCATTATTTACATCTGCATACAATTCCAATTCCAAAATCCTAATGATCTGTTTTTGTATTTATTTCTGTTTTCATTCCTAGAAAAGCATAACTGCTTAGCATATCTGCTGATGGCATCTGACTGTTTTTAAGGAAGATAGCAGCGGAAGGGACAAGAACGGCATGACTTATGCATTAACGACACGAAGGGCCACAGTGGAAACCCCGTTTCATGGGAACAGGGCGGGGAGCAGAGTGCTGCCTTCAGTAGCACTCAGGACACCTGTCGCCCGCTTGGTGGGGGCCCAAGGGAGATTTTCTTGGGTGAGACCCCAAGTTTAAACATACATATGTGCAAGAAGCAGAAACAGCAGCAGTCTGCATGGAGCAGAGCGCAAGAGCCAGAGCTGCCTGCTTTTTCGCTTCATGATTCTCATACAGGCTGCTATCTTGTGCTCTCATTCTTGCTTAGTTCTGTAAGCAGCACATGTGCATTGAGCTGTGCCAAGCCGTGAAATGTACCCCACTGTGTGCTTGCTTTACTGAAGCAGGCTCCTGTCCTTGAGGTGGAGCAGGATTCAGACACTAACTGTGTTCAGGTTTTCTGGCAGAGCAAGAGTCCTGGAGAGACCTCTCCCTGTTCTGGGGGTTTGTCTCTGTGGGAAAGGAGGTCTTTCTCACCATGCTCAAGGCTTTCCAACTACCACGATCTACAGAGGTTTGGGGCACGCATCCATGCACTCTGATCATGGTCCTGGCCAGTGCCCTGAGTCCATACACTTGTCAGCACAGACAGTCTGTGGTGCCATCATACTGGGGGCTGGGGGCTGACAGGTGAATTTGGGGCTGACAGGTGAATATGCAGGGACTCTAATATTCAGGCTGTGGCAACCACAGCTATTTAGGGAGGTTGCTGAGGGGGTGAGCCTTTTTTTTTTCCATGAGTCTAATGGCAAAGTCACATCTCCCTCACATGTGTTGCCTATTCTGAGAAAGTACTTAGTAAACACTAGTAACATTGTACTTACTTCATTAATCAATTAATCAATTTATCATTGCCCTGAATGTTTATTTATTCACAACCACAAGATATCTATAAGCACTTTTTCCATTTATATCATCCTGACTTGAAATCATTTTCAAATTTCAGATGATATCTAGGAAACGGTCTTGACTTTTTTTTTTTGGTGGTACTGGGGATTGAACTCAGTATCCTGCACTTGCTAGGCATGAGCTTATTCTCCTGAGCTATCTCCCCAGCCAACTTTGTTCACCAGTTTCCCAACTTAATGCTTTCATGACATCTCATTTTAATAAAAATGGGAAAACTGGGATTAGAAAACACAACAGGAATGGGAGGCAGGGGTGGAGAGAGATATTTTTATGCATGTAGGCAGGATGGCCTGCATGCTGTACTGCTGATTTCTGCTGATACAAGGAGGGGAGCAATGATGTTTGATTATTTCCTTGTCCTTTCTAATTTCTTATAACTTCTTTTAAGCCAATTTTGTGTGCTTTTATCTAGCAATCTAAACAATTAATTTGAATGCAGCATTATGGAATTCAGCAACCACTGTTGAATTCCTGTTGTTTTGTTTTGTGAAGTTCTACACTTTTTATAATATTTTTTAAAATATTTTTTATTCTCTTTAGATAATAATAATAAAACTAATAACTCTTTCCTCCAGGATAAGAATAAAGATACTGGTTGCAATCTAAAGGAAATAATTCATATGAATACACTTTTAAAAATGTCTTTTCTTCGGTGAAGAGAATGCAGAATTATCATAAATATCAAACATGCCAGGAGAGTGACCCTTTGGCCTATTAACCAAAGCCTATTTGTAATTTCTCTTTGCATTTCCTATGCCCTGCGGAGCATCTACATGATATTTACAGGAGAAAATCTGCTCAGTTGCCTGTTTCTAAATTCTTATTAATTTCAAGCCAACTTTATTTTCAAAGGAAGCTTGAAGATTTATTTTGCATGTTTGCCTGAGCCTAGAGCTAGTGTTTAAAAGGCTGCCAAAGGTTGTCTTCCATCAATTTTGAAAGTCCTGACAGTTTTATTTCTATTACTCTTCAGAAGTTGAAGGTTGGCTTACGTGCAGAGGAACAAAATAGAAGATCTTTCAGGTAAACCCTGTTAGGTCAATAATTACACCTGTGAAAGGAAAATAATTCCTTTAGTATTATAGGAAGAGATAAAATCTGCAATGTTTCTGGTGTCATAAAATGCACTTATAAGTCATAAAACACTGAAGCTGATCACTCGTGGTAGCCAAGACCCCTAAAGTTTTGGAAAACTTTAAGATTATCTGGTCTGTCCCACTCCTTTTCCAGGAAGTTCTAAAAAAATTGATTTTGCACACAATGCCATATATTTAGCAACTTCCAGCCTTAGAACTCAGGCCCTATTCTTTCTTCACAACTTTGCCTACTGTTCTTTTCTCTCTCTACTTTCTGTCTTCTCCTTCCCCCCTGCAATCTCATAGGGTTTGTTAGTGTCTTAATTTCCCAGGTAGAATGATACAGATACTAACACAGCTTCATTCCATTGAACCAATTCAATAGAAGGCAGAACAGATTCATCTATTTACTAGTTTAACAGAGGTCATAATAGGTGGTGGGATAGAAAAAAGACATCATGAAGAATATAAGGAGGAAACTATAAAAGAAAAGATTGTTCAGACAGCCAGAGCTGAAAACAGATGCAGGACACGTGCTGCAGATGTGCTCAGGCCTCTGTTTGAGGACTCTCTGAGGGCAGCAGTGCCTGGCATTGCTTTGGGTATGGACCACATGGCCACAGGAAGATGAATTTAAGCCCTCGTAGGAATCACACTCCAGTAGGGAGGCAACAGCAGGCAAAATAAGAAGCATCCCATAATCTAGATACTGGTCAATTAAAGAGGATGCATGAAGAACAAAAGCACACAGGAGCTTTCACATAGCAATGTGTGTGTGTGTGTGTGTGTGTGTGTGTGTGTGTGTGTGTGTGTGTGTGGTGTGTGTGTTTACACATACATTGGGTGAAATTTTAGACAGGAAGGCTAGGACAGGACTCACCAAAACATTCTCTGGACAAAGATAAGACAGGAATTAGATTCAATTATGTTTATATTCTCCTTGGGCTGGCCAGATAGCTCAGCAGACTAAAGTGCCTGCTTAGGCAGAGTGCATAGGCCAGAGTTCAATCCCGGTATGCCTTGCCAGCCTCACCCTTGGGGCAAGCTGAGATGGTGATTGAGACTGGGCATGGTAGTGCACACTTGTAATCACAGAGCTTGGGAGGCTGAAAACAAGAGAATCATTCTATGTAGTGAGATCCTGTAGACCCTGTACTAAATACATTAAAGAAAAGATTCTCCTGTTTCTAGGTGTGAGAATTGCAAACTATTAATTTGTATATGCATTCAAATTCTACATTTAAAAATGTCATAAAAATGACGAAACAAGCCAATAGGGCTAATAATTTACATCCTTAGGTGGAAGAGGTAAATCACCTCTCCCAGTTCCCTGAACAGGTTCCATTGTAATGCATGTCATGCAAGGCGACCCACACATGAAGACTGTGTTTCCCCAGAGTCTGTGGTGCAGACTTTGAAGTCAGGTATACCCGAGAACAAATTCCATTGTCATCACTTCTATACCTGCTCTATCATCTGAGGTCATCTATATTCACTCTGTACCTCAACTACTCAACCAAAACAGAGTGGTAGGACTGAACTGATTCAGATACTAGAGCCAACACTCACCTCATATTCATGGACTGACAAGAGCAATGCTAACCCTTTTTAACACAGCATCCCATTTAATCCTCATTATTGAACCAGGCATTGCAGCCCCGTCATATGAAAACCCGGGGCGAGAAGAATAAAGGACTGTAATCCAGAATCACAGCACTGAAGTCCTGAGGGGTTGAGTCCCCTCTCTGGGGTTCCTTCTAGGCATGTGTGCTACTGGCATTCAGAAGGCTCCTGGTCAGCATGAACCACACTATAGAATACCGTGGCCTAAAGATTCTCAGGCATTTTCCAACTGTGACAGTTTCCTATCTGCTGACTGTGGGGATTTGCCAGCCAAACTAAGACTTTTCTAGAGCCTAGTGAGTTCTTGTAACTAAAGAGGTAAACAGCTGAGACAAGAGAATTCCACCTGTGTATGTGTGGTTTGTACCAAAAAGAATGTTTGGCACTGTGCCAATGATCACTGTTCTGTTTGCCCAACGTTCCTGACCTTTCACTCTGTAGTCTAGAAAAATAATGAAGGTAAATAACACTATAAAGGTGTATAGTGACCCTAAATTTGCCTACTAAATCCAGATATTAGTACATGAGTTATTCTTCTGCAGTCCCTCTAGAATTCAAGTAAAAGTTGAGCTAGTGAAAGAAATCAAAAAGGACACAAATAGATGGGAAGATATCATGTGCTCCTGAAGGGGAAGGAAAATATTTCCAGAATGTCCATACCTCTCCAAGTGATCTATAGATCTAATGCAATCCCTGTGAAATGTCACTCTTCATAAAAATAGAAAAGAAATTTAAAAGTTTATACAAAACTACAAAACAACCCTGAGTAGTCAAAACAAATTTGAGCTAAACAAACCTCAAAATATGTATCAAGATGATATTACTCAGCACAGCAGGGCCATGGCATCAAAAAAGACACAGAGACCAGTGCAACAGATTGGAGGGGATGGAAATAAATCCACACATCCATAACCAAATACCTCTGGCAAAGGTAAGAGGGACACTTACAGAGGAAATGACACTCTTAAATGAGTGATGCTGGGAAAGTTGGGTATCTGTGCACAGAAGAAGGAAATTAGAGCTTTATTGTCCACTGTAAACAAAGATAAACTCTAAATAGATTAACAATGTAAATTTAAGGCCAAAAACTATAAAACCTCTAGAAGAAAACATAAGGAAAGATATAGTTTAGGAAAAGATTCTATAAAGTACACTTTCCATTTTCCTTTATAGCTTTCTCCTTGTGCTCTCTTCTATTCTCCTTTCTTTCATTTTTTGGGGGATGCTCCTCCCTCTTTTGAACCATATTTACATTTTCCATATTCAATTGTGAATAGGTGTGTGTTGTATGAAATATTTTGATGCCCTTCTCTTTATTTTTACAGGGGCACCTGACTGATTTCTTGAAGTCTTCAGAAAGTTCTAGAAACATTTTCAGAATGGATGTAGTGGTTTTAATCTTGCCCTGTTGGATCAGCTTTTACTTGTATTATGTAACTATGTGCTATACTCTGAATGCTGAGATCACCTGACAAGTGCATCTGCTTGAATCCGGCATCCAGTGCCATAGCACTGAGAGCTGGGGTTGTGGAGAATTACTTCTATCATGAGGCTTCATCCTTAAGAATGGAATTAATCTCCCACAAAAAGCAAGCAGAGCTGTCCACTTCTTCTGCCATGCAGTAAGAAGATACCATCTGGGAGGAGCAGGTTCTCACCAGACACCAAATGTGCTCAAGCCTTAATCTCTGACTCCATAATTGTGAGCAGCCACTTTGTGTAATGAAATATTCCATCTAATTTGTTGTAGGAGTCTAATGGACTAACATACCATGTCAACGCTGCCATGATGTATGTAACAGGACCTTCCAGAAGGGAATGCCTGGCCCTCTGTCTACAGAGGACTGCTGATTCCACTCGTCTGTCCTAATTGTCAGACTTGCCTCATTCAGCCCTAAAATTCCATCCTCACATTAGTCGTCTCTCTTTCACTGAATCTAATCTCTGTATATCCAAGGAGATGGCTCAGTGGAATAAGAGTTTCCCTGGCAAGCGCAAGGGCCTGAGTTCAATCCCTGGCCCCACAAAATCAATCAATCAATCAATCAATCAAATAGCATCCAAAAGTTATATTTCTTGTTATGTAGGTCTTGCTTTATCTTGGTCTTAACCATCCAGAAGAAAAGTATGAAACTGAGGTATAAAAAGTAAAGCCATATTGATAGGCTGAGCTGTAAAAGGCTCAAGTCAACAACTTCTGGCATTGCCAGTCCTACGGATAACCCACTACTATTATGCACTACTGGACAATATTGTAATATTTTGCTAAATCCATGCACCTACAATATTTAAATGAAAATGGAATACCCATATCTGAAAAAACTAAACAAAAAAGGGCTGCAAATGAAGTGACTCAAACCTCAGTGCTGTCCTCAAACTCTCATAGAGCTACCAGGAGGGCTCAGACTAAATGCA
This sequence comes from Ctenomys sociabilis, assembly GCA_004027165.1. NCBI lineage: Eukaryota > Metazoa > Chordata > Mammalia > Rodentia > Ctenomyidae > Ctenomys > Ctenomys sociabilis. The sequence continues at coordinate 7,210 of PVKA01051083.1, forward strand.
ATCCGGCCATGGTACTCTTAAATTTTGGTATTTTTCTGGAGGAATCACTACCTGTAGAATAAAGTTCGAGCTCTCTGATATGATCAATAAGACCCAAATCTCAGTCTCAGTTTTTTTTTTTTTTCCCTTGAACCCATACTTTACCCTCTAGCCTGTGAAGTCTCCATCTAATGTCATTACATAGCCCTGTCTGGGGATGCTTCTAGCCTTCTCTTCCCTGACCTATTTATCCTTTTATTATTTTTTAATGTATTTGATTGTTACAGGGTCTCACTACACAGCTTGGACCCATAGTGATCCTCCTGTTTGCAGCCTCCCCAGGGCTGGGATTACAGGCGTACGTCAATATGCCCAGACTCAGGATCCAGCGCAGGCTCAGGGTGCCTGGGGGCGGGGCTGGTGTGGCACGTGCTGCTGGGAATTGAGCCATAGTCTCTGCGCTTGCCTCAGCTTGCCTAAGCAGGTGCTTTAGTCTGCTGAGCTATCTCTCTAGTCCCTATTTATCATTTTAGACCATGCTTAGATATAGATCCTCTGAACACAAGTTCTTCTCCCAGTCCTTGTTGAAAGCATTCATGAGGTCATGGGCACAGCCTTACCATGCCCCCATTAGACTGGGCATGCCCTGGGCATAACCTCCTTATCAGTATGTGCATACCCTCCTTATTAGAATGACTTAGGTGTCTTTCATAGTATTCTTCTGGAAGATCATTACAGATAGGAAGTATACCCCTCATGCATTTTCTAACCCTAGCACTTAGAATTTCACTTGAAGTGTAATAGAAATTTGTTTCTACTTCACCATTTCAACTACAGGTACTTTCTCAGTTACAATTCAGGGCCTCACAAACTTGTTTGTTTGTTTTTTCTTTGTTTGTTTGTTTGTTTTTGTGGACCCTGCACTTGCCAAGCAAGCACTTATTCTACTGAGCTATCTCCCAAACCCCTTCACAAACTTGAAAACAGAGCCTTTTCTTAACCTCTGAAGGTTTTCTCCTGTTCACATTGTTTCCTCAAGGGGTTTACTATTATTTTAATGATGAATTTTGTGCTTTGCATAATGATGATTTAATATTAGTCTTTAATTTTGGCCATTCATTTATTTATTCATTCAATAATCATATGCTGACAGCTTTCTTTATGCTTAAGCACCACCCTAAGAGCCCCAAATCCGAAGGCCAAAGTTTCTGCCCACAGGGAATTGACAGTAAAATGTTTATTAACTCGCTAATTGGATAAAAGTGCCTTGAAGTTCACCATGAGCCCAGCATTGCTGCAGTGATATATATTTTCTTCCTTTCTTTTATTTATTTATTGATTGATTGATTTGGTACAGCTTCTCGCTACGCAGCTTGTACTCATAGTGGTCCGCCTATCTCAGCCTCCTCAGTGCTGGGATTATAGGTGGACACCCCATGCCAGGTTTCAGGGCTGGCAAAGGGCACCCAGGATTCCTGGACTGGCATGGTATGTGGCACAGGGGATTGAACCTGGGTCCCTCCACTTGCCAGGCAGGCGCTTAGACCACTGAGCTGTCTCCACAGCCTCATATATTTTTTCTCTTCCTCTGTGCTCTGAGAAGTGAAATAAGTTGCCAGAAGTCTAATCAGATTCAAACTTGGTCTATCAGAAGAAAAACACTCAGGCTTTCACTACCCAGAGCCAGAGGAGAGAACACGTGCTGGGTAAGTGTTTTTAAAAAGCCCAGTGATGCACAAGCAAAGACATCAAGGCACCTAATAGAAATTTTGCATTTGTGCAGAAAAAAAGTTGTTCAAAGTAATTTAAAAAACCTGTTTGTTTTGTTTGCTGTTAGCTCTAGTCCCAGCCCCTGAGTATGATAACACCTGCTTTGCTATTGCATGTAGAAAGTCAGCTTGGCTAGCTGTGTGACATTGGCTAATACAGAAAGGGTATCACTGCTTCTGCAATAAAATTTGTTGGTAGATAAACCATTCTATATTGGGTGCTCCTTGGAAGTGGATTAAAAAGAGCCTTTGTCAGGAAATCTATAACCAACAATGAGGGGATGGACTGCAACCAGCATTGCAGGAGCTATGCTGATGGCCTGCTCTGAAAGGAGATGGCTCTTGGACCTCGTGGGGACAGTGACACAGCCTGCCCACACGGCAAGGACAGCCGGAGACCTGACCAGCACCTTTGTGCCATGAGCTTACCATAGAAAACTCTGGCATTAATGTTTTCTTCATCAAAGTGCAAACACTCCTTTAAAAAGATCACTAATTCCATGAGATTGTGTGACAAGACACTTAAAAAGGACCTTGCAGATTCATAGATTTTGCATGGAGAAAATTGTGCGCTGGATTTGCACTTCACCTTGGACTCTGAACTGTGTTACACTCAACCCCTGACAACCAGGGCCAGGGCCAGGAGTTGCTGGCTGCGCCAAGGTCCAATACACTGAGGACGTGGCCAGAATAAGAAGCTTGAGTGTGTTTCTATTTGCCTGTGTCCATCCTCATAACACTGTACAAGGGAAATGATCAATGCTCGTATTTGGAAGGGAAAGAGAGGCCGTGAGAGGAATGCGAGCATGCTCTCCCTCCTCCCTCCATAGAAGGGCTCTCTTTTTAAGAACAATTGGGATATATCAACCTGTTTGGAGTTTTTCAGAGATGTACACAGTTTAAATCTGTTAGAGGAAAAATGTTATTTTCTATTAAGTTTTATTTAGCTTAATCCAATGTGGAACAACTACAGTGAGCTTCCCATCTGGGAGGACAGTGATGGAGGCATAGTAATATCAAGACTTGGACTCAGGAGATGGCCATCCGGGACAGATAGCATCAATGAATGGTGGTCTCCACCAACAGTGACCAACAGAACAGGTACGTATCTGATACAAGAATTCTCCACGTATTGGAGCAAGATAGCTGGAGAGTGAGGGGGCTTTGGGACTGGCCAACTGTGGTGGCATGTTTTACTGAAATCTCTGTGAAGTCACAAAGTGGAATGAGTGGCCACAATGAACCTCAATACTGCATTTGGGAGGCAGTGTAAGGGGAAAACTATGAGGACAATTGGACTCAACACTCATTCCATTCCTCCAAACCTCCTCTTTTAAAAGCAAATGAAGGATAATGTGCATTGTTTAAAGACTTAGAATTTTAGTACTTTAAATAATTGGGGTCTTTTATTTGCCAAGATTCCAAATCATGTATAGGACACAACAACTTCCTATCTGTTCCAGCTGTGTCAATCGTAGGACCCATTCCCTTCTAGCTCCATAACTAACTGACTCACTCAATGGCATTTGTGTTTAAGATAGTAGCCAGAGAGTGACAGCAGAGGCAAAATTCCACCTAAGCTTTGCAGAATAGCCAGCTGCTGCTTCTATGAAATCTGAAATTCCACATACCCTCTAGGATTAAGGACCCAGAAGCTGAATCCGATTCATTTCATCTTGGCCTTGCAGGCCTGGATAAGCCCTGCAGGGGGAGCCATCGTAGGTGCAACAAGGAATACAGCGGCAGCACTGCACCGCCTCTGCCTGCACCGACACCCGCGTCTGCTCCTGGGCTGCCACGGGCTTCTTGCTCACTTCTTGTAGAGTATGTGGATACGTGGTTCTTCCAGAAATAAGGATGACTAACAGTTATGACCAAAAATGATGCTACACTAATTTGCTATCAATGTAACTAGTAATGATTTTAAAGAAGCACTTATTATGCAAAATATTCTAGAAGTATAAGTGGATCACTTAACATATACTAACAGTTAATATTATATTATTTTGCATTTCAAATAAAATAACCAGTCAAGAAATGTCCTAGACACTAGAAGGTGCAAATGACAAAATCTTATCTATTAAAAAACATGAATCTAGGTAAATCATAGAGGGGGCCAGGCCGGCTGGGTGGATTGAACTAGAGCAGTGTGTCAGCCAAAGCAGAGGATGTGAGCTCCCCTCGTAGGTATCAGGGAGCTCAAGTGTCCTATTCAGGAACTTTCCTCTGTTGCCTTAAATTAGACCCCAAAAGTACAGTGCTAAAACACTCAGAGCTAACATGTGAAAAATGAGTGACCCAATTGAATAGGAGAGTTATAAGGCCTCTTGTTATAACAATCCTTTACTAGATTTCTTTATAATACATGCATGCCACCGTGTCACGGCACTGTTGGGAGAGAAACAGTTGTGTCATTTCTAGAAATCGAGGCACTGTGGCCTTTGTGATTCACCCGTACCCTGCTCTGTCTGCCTGGTGACCACACTTGTATACCCATGCTCACTTTTTAGCGTAACAACCAGAAATGAAAGACACTTGCCCTAAAATGGCCTTGAAAATGTTTATTAGCTTGACCTCTATTCACACTTTTGTGGACGAGAAAAGGCTGATACGCCATGCTAATACTAGGATAAAAGTCTCAGGCTTAATTTTTTTTAGATATTATCGTTGCTTGCACTGGCACTGAAGTAGAATAATTAAACAGTTCCTTGGTTGCTGATGCTCTCAGTTTTCTACTCACAAATTCCTCAAGCTGAATGATGCTGTTAACAATATGCCCTTATGTGTACAGATGGAAGCAGTAAGTATGAATAGAACCGCCGCGGAGTTAGCGCACCCGCCCCATGGTCCTCACGGGGCCCAAGCAGGACACTGCCCTGGGCTGTGACTGCCTCACGGGAGAGCCGCAAGCAGCGCCTTTGCCTTTCAATCTTTCCAGGCTCTTTCGTGCATCTGCAGCTCATGCTCACTATGACACCCGAGTTGCCAAGTACTTGGAAAGAGTGCAGGCTACTGTTATTGAAGCCCCCAAAGTGCATATTTGAATGGCAATCTGAAATTGTGAGTCTACGCATAGCATGAGCAGCACCACTGACTAGGACCAGGAAAGGACTCCCAATGAGGGAGGAAGTCGCTGTTGGATAGGCAGTGTGAATCCTGAGAACCGAGACTCACGGGCTGAGCTGGCAGAGCCCATCAAGGCAGTGGTGGGAGCCACCTTTCTTTCTTCCTCTCTTTCCTTCCTTCTTTCCTTTCCTTTCCTTTCCTTTCCTTTCCTTTCCTTTCCTTTCCTTTCCTTTCCTTTCCTTTCCTTTCCTTTCCTTTCCTTTCGTTTCCTTTCCTTTCCTTTCCTTTCCTTTCCTTTCCTTTCCTTTCCTTTCCTTTCCTTTCCTTTCCTTTCCTTTCCTTTCCTTTCCTCCC
>PVKA01051084.1:0-12375 GCA_004027165.1 Ctenomys sociabilis
GCTGGGCGGGGGCGGGCGGGATCCTCAGTGTGTTTTTAATTGGGTTGAGGTTACTTGCCATTCTGTATGCTTATGCTACCTTAATGTCTGATTGTTTCCTCATATTTGGGAAGTTTTCTGCTATTACTTCTGCCCATATTTTTTTTAATGTCATTTGTATTGACTTCTTCTTTCTCATTGGTACCTATTAGTCTCACATTGTTCATCTTGGCATTGTATTGCAAGTGATGAATTATTCTTTCTTGCGTCCTAGTTGCTTTTGAGTTCTTTTCTTACCTTTTCACAGCTGCACCAGCATCTTCAAGATCTGAAACTCTCTCTTCACTTTCACTCAAACAGTTTTGCAAGCTTGTGATTGAGATTTTAAGTTCATCCACATCTCTTTGACTCTGCTTCATGTGATTTATTTCTTTCCTGTATTACTCATTCAAGGAATCTGACATTTTTCTAATCTCCTCTATTTTTTTTATCAATGTCTTCTTTAATAGCAGTTTTTAATTCTTTCACTGCAGAGTTTTTTCAGATTAGGTTTCCTCAATATGTTTCTGTATTTGATTCTTTATTTCAGATGCTATGAATTTAGAGTTTTCCTTTTTTTTATTTCAGAAATTAATTCTGCTCTGAGTTTCTCTATACCTTTCTGATGTTGCTTATTTACTTCTGACACTATCAATTCACATATTTCAGTTGAGTTAGTGGCCTTTCTGCTTGTTCTGGGTGGGCATTTTGTTTCCTCCATATGTTTCTGCATTTGATTCTTTAGTTCAGATGCTATTAATTCAGAGATTTCTTTTTTTATTTCCGATCTGAGTTCTTCTATACTTTTCTGCAGTTTTTGTTTATTTCAGACCCTATTGATTCAGTTATTTCAGCTGTGTCATTCCCAATTTGTTCTGTGCTAGTGTCCTCTGCACTTGTTACAGGTGAGCTTGGGTCTGAGATTGCATTTTGTTCCTTCTCTTTGTCATTTTGTATAGCACTGTCTCCTCACCTTTGTTGTAGAGCTTTGATGTAGTTATAACCTTAGCTCTTACTGAAATTCAGGTGTAGATCTAGAAAGTTTGAATTTATCCAGTTGTGCCTGGCTTGGGTCTGGCTGCTGTGCTCAGCTCTTTCCTGCTGCAGCCCTTGGGAGTGAACTTGCTATCCCCCTCTGGCAAGATATTCTGCTCCTGGACTAGCTGCTCCTGGATTTCAGCAAGATATTCTGCTCCTGGACTAGCTGCTCCTGGATTTCTGTCCCCTACTCTCTCTGCAAGGATTACAGCTGCAGAGTTTCACCCTAGCCCTGTATGTGATTTCAGATTTATTCTCAGTAGATTTCAAAAACATCAACCCGATCAGTTACTTTCATAATGCACTTTGGAGACATGGTTTTTATGACACTGTACTCAGTCTGCATCTGAAAGGGACAAAGGAGTTAGGGGAGGTAGAACGCTGTCTCACACATTCCCCAGGCCTGGGCTAGGGCTGGATCTGGGGGTTTTTGAGAACCCAGCAGAAGTTCTCACTCACTGGGCAGGAATTGGAGGGGTCCCAAATGTGCAGAAGGGGGTCTCACTCACTCGCTGTGCCTGAGTTTGGACCAGACAGGTCCCGCTGGTACAGGGTAGCCGAAGTAATTTTTTAAAAAGTGTGCATATATATGTAAATGAATCACATATGCATATGCATCTATGCACACGCATTTATGTGCGTCTATGTAATCACTTCATAAGAACGTGTTCCAGATTGACTGCTTACCCCCAATAAATTTCCCGATCCTATTATATTTTCAGAGATGAGCTAAAAGCTTCCATTAAATTTCTTCCCTGTGTTATCTAACTTGAGCTCAAATTTCAATGCCCTTTTTCCTAGAAACCATTGCAGCTTTATGGCAGGTTTCCAGCTTCAAAGCCAAGTTTTTCTGGGAATGTAAGTCTTCATGTAATATTGAAAGAGAACTTAAAAACTGAGGATCTAGTATTTCCATAATAAGGACTTACTAGTAAGGACATGAAAGAGATGGGAAAATAAAGCTGTGTATAGGAGACTGAGTACAGTGTCATAAAAACCATGTCTCCAAAGTGCATTATGAAAATAACTGATCGGGTTGATGTTTCTTGAAATCTACTGAGAATAAATTTGAAATCACATTTGTATGGAGGTAATTGCACATCCTTTAGAGCAATGGCTCCTAACATTTTCAAGGACCCCTTTTGAATACTAAGAAATTGAGAACTCCCTCATGATTGAAAAAATGCAGAATAGATGCAGATAGAGACTCACAGGTCTTTCATTAATTCTGCAGCCCCTCAGGAGTCCAAGGCCACCAGCTGTTTCTGCAGATCTTGTCTTGTGATAGCAGTAAAATTATTCTAGAAATGATGACCCAGGCAAACATCCTAGAACATGTTCTCCGCTCCCACTGGAACCCCAGGGATTCCGGTGCAGACATTGTATTTGCCTGTGTTAGAAAATAAATGTCCTATGTTGTTTCTTCCATTTGCTCTAATATATGATCTACTATTGATATTTTATACCCTATAAATTTACCTTTCTAGTACTCTCTAAATGTAAAATCTGTTCACCTTTTGAAGTATAGGGTTGAATTGTGAGAAGCCATAGAAGTCACAAAAGGCCTTTCTATATGCAAATAATAAATGTGATAACAGCATTTCCAGCCCTGGGATGATTATCTGCATAAATCTTAACTGAGCCATTGAGAGCCACATTAAATCGTGCCGATAGCCCATTGCATGGTGGGTGAGAAGCCAGAGCCCCTTTCTATTTAACCTGCACTGTCCCTGGAAATTCACACCGAAGCGTCCCTGAAAGAAATATTGACCAAAATGTTCCAGGCCAATCCTGCCCATCTTCTGGGCATAAGAATGCAATATCATGCTGCTACCTAACCCATTATTTCACAAAAGGTGCACCAATCAGAAGCATTTTTCCCTTTTGAGAGAAATTTTCTAATTTTCAGACCCTCTAGAAAACCTTCTCACTGACAGATAAGGAATCCTGGGGCCTTGGGTCTGATAATTCTCCATTTCTTGCCTCTAGCAAGTCACCACCTGCATGTCATCCTGAGTCTGCCTCTGGGTCACAGAATCATAGACATTATTGGGTGGTATGAATTCATGGGATCCATAAACCTCAACGGTGGAAGAAATTACATCTTTATTTTCACCAGCCTGAACTGAAATTTAGCATTTCTTTCAAAAACAAATATAGGCAGCAAACCACAGTAGTCTGAGAGACTTTATCACCAAAAGAAATCATGGATAATTTCATACTACATTCAGGTTGTGCAGTTATCTCAAATCCTTACTCTTGCCATTATTTGAAAATGTGGAGGGCTGTTAGACCTGCTATGAGAGATTTCTACTTTTTATGGCAACACAGAAGCCCTACTTAACAAGGTCCCAATTTAACATGTATATACTGTACATGTATCTACATGACATGCAGTGTACATTTCTTAATCATATTTTAACATTTTTTTACTTCCTTAGTAGTCCTATATGTTTCATTTGATGCATTTAAAAACGCTGTTTGGAGAAAAAGATTCAGGGAACTCATCAGATGACCAAAAGGGCCCAAGAATTAAGAATTCCTGTCTGTGTGGACTAGGCTTGACATGAGTGCAGCCATTTCGAGTTGTAGCTGCCATGATTGACTCTGAATAATCCTGGTTGGTTTTCCACACGTATTTGCTGAGCATACTGTAAACAAGCATAAACATTACAGTGGTAATGTCAAGTTTCACTCCTAAATTCTGGCACCAGGAATACACCTGATTTTGCCACATAAACTTGAGATTAAACCAGTACATTGTAGTTCAAAGGAAGACACTCTTGCCTTGGTCCACCTATGTGACTTACTCTGGCTCAAATGGCAGGGATCCATCTGGTCTTATTGCTGCCCAGGACCACACTTTGATCAGTAAGTCTCCAATAGATCCTCCCACTTCATGTTCACACTAAGCTATATCCCTAGCCTTTTTTCTGGGTTTTATTTTCTCTTGAGGGGGTGGGTTTGAGAAAGCATCTCTCAATTTAGTTCAAGCTGGTCTTGAACTCACTACATAACCCAGGCTAATTCTCCTCCCCAGCCTCCTGTGTGCTGGGACCATAGGTGTGCACCACCACCCCCAGCCATTTCTCTGTATTTTTTTTATTTTGACAAGATATTGTTGAGTTGCTAAGTTGCCCAAGCTGAATGTAATCTATATGCCTCAGACTCCCAGAACGTTAACATTACAAGCAGCATAATGTGGCCAGTTCTGAAACACTGTCTTCAAGATGGGTGTCAAAATGCTTCTCCTTCCCTCTAACACACTTGGCCCTTTCTGAAGTACTTCCTCAAGCAGTTCTGGAAGTCCACTTTTCTGTCTTTAGTTGTCCTACCATGGTGGCCTAGATGTCCTAAATTAATTTAAAATGTTCACTTTTCATGACCATATTGACTTTGGGGAAGAGCCGGAAGTTACATGGTGCCATGATTCAGAGAGGAAGGTGGGTGAGAACACAGTGCACATCAGCACTCACCGTGTCTTCACACCTTATGAAGACACAGACACAAAAGACTTCCTAACTGCTTAAGAAACTGGCAAGGACAGGATATATGTGTCCAAACGAAAGTGGAGACTTTGAAGGACAGTAATACCAATGTGTTTTATACTACAAACAAAACTATTTTTAAGCATTCATTGTATTTTTTTAATCATCTCTTATTTTTTGTGAAAGTAGTAGCAGGATGCTCATCCTCTGTTCCACATCAGCACCATTTTCAGCCTTTTCTCTCCTTCCTGAAGGTGGAATTCACCATCTATCATATCTTTGTCTATTCTCTTGTTCCAATGGCCAAAGAACATCTTTACCAATGCTGGAAAACTGGGAAGGTTAAAACAATATTAAAATAGTAATTAAGGATTATAAAGAGAAGGACCACACAGAGAATAGGATAGTGTGGTCCACAACTGCCAAATGCAGAGGCAGCAGCAGGAGTGGATCTGGCAAGACCACACTCACACCTCTTGGCTTAGAGAGCGTGAGTGATTGCTTTGTTCCTTGTGAAAACCACATCTCCCTCCCCTGGAGCTCCTGGCCACAGGGCCCAGCACACCCTAGCCATAATTTGGTGCATGATGAAGTGAGGCCAGGTAGACTTCCATCCTGGGAATTTAACTGTGATGCAGGCATCGGTAGAGAAGGATGCTAGAGATGAATCTTCTATTGACTGTCACTTGCTAGAGAGCTGACCTTGATGCCCCTTCTTCAGGACCACTAGAACTGCACTGTGTCCTACTGTCCTCAAAGCTGTATGGCTCCAACTTCCCTTGATTCTTCAGAGACATTCCACAGTCTCCAATATCATAGTTTATTACACTACATGACACAGGAGTATACTATGCATGTCTTTCTATGTAGAATGATATTAAGAATAAAATAGCAAAAACAAAAGAAAATTCCCCAAAGAGGTTTTCTTGAGGCCCTGGGATGGGACTCTGTAGATTCAAATGAAAGAAAAGAAATATCCACTAAATCTTCTAAGGAAAATGAACTGGAGTGCTAAAGAAGAAAATGTCTCCCCAAGCACGGTAGGAGATTGAGGGGACCTCAGGCTTCACTCAGCTCAGTTAACACCAAAGTACTTGATGTAGAGAGGTCCATAAGTTTCTATAAAGAAAGAATGGATAATAGGTACCATGAGAGACAAGAGAAGGAAGTTCTTGTGTTCAACACAGTGGGGTGACTATAAAACCACTGTGTTTTTCTTTTATTTTTCTTTCTCTCTTTTTTTTTTTTTTTTTTTTTTTTTTTTTTGGTGGAACCAGGGATTGAACTCAGGCCCTTGCACTTGCCAGGGAAGTGCTTATTCCACTGAACTTTGTCCCAGCCCCTCATTGTGAATTTCACGAAGAAATAAAAAGCTTCAAGATTCCAAATATAAAGTATAAGAAGATAGAAATAGCAAATTTGTGAAAGGAAAACTGCTCAGAAGGAAAGAGCTGGTATGGGGGAAAAGAAAAAAGAAAGAAGGAAGCATGTATAAACTAAGATAATTGTACTACTAATTTCTATTGGTTTACTGAAAGGAACAATTAATGCTTAATTGCTTGATCAATTTTGTATGCCTATATCTGGTAATCTGACTACTTCAAAGATACTAATATGCAAACAAAAAGCATTGTTTGTTTCCTATCTTGTTTTGAAATTCTGTATCATTTTATTGAGTTGTTTTCTTATTTTTCATTTCCTAGCCCAAAAAAATCCATGAAGGAGGCTTGATAGTTAACTCAGTTGTTTATACACCTGCATGAGCAAACCCAGTCAGGCTGGTGGGACCCAAATTTGATCCCCAGTTCCACATACCACACCACACCTTCTCTTAAGACAGTCTGAGCCAGGCGAAACAAACGTTATTTTTCATTTCCTTTAAAATAAAAAACAAAAAGAAGAATGATAAGTATCCTAATTTGATCCATATATATTGCATATGTATATTAAAATATCATACTCTATCTTATAAGCAGGTATTACTGTGTTGATTTAAAAGAAATAATAAGGGGCTGAGGAGATGGCTCAATAGAATAAGTGCTTCCCTAGCAAGTAAAAGGGCCTGAGTTCAACCCCTGGTTCTGCCAAAAAAATTAATTAAAGTAAAAATAAAGAAAGAAAGAAAGAAATAATAAGCCAATGAAAAGGCTTATATTGGTAACTTAATAGTATTCAAGTTATTCAATGGAGAAAAATGTTTCAGGAATAATCCCCCCACTCTACAAACAGCATTGAAGAAGAGCCCAAGAAATGCTGCTGTTTAGTAGTCGATGTGCAAGACCCAAGTGTCCCGGGCCACGGAGATACTTCAGTGGCATAAGCACCTGCCTGGCAGGCATGGGGCTGGCCTGTCTTCCATAGGTGGCACTTCATGACAAGCGGAGCAACCACCACAGGCCAGATACCACCCGAAGAATGGGAAGGACCTGAATCCTGAGGATGTTCCTTAGTTCTGTTTGACCATTCCATGATGCATACATGTTTCAGAACACGTGCCCAGCAAATAAACATGATGTTCATCTATCATTGTATGTAATCAACTTTTTTAAAAAAACAGAGAAGGAGGTGACTGAGCTCATGTGATGGTAAGAATGACTGATTGATTAAATGTCCAGCTGGAGGGCAGAGGTTGGCTGCATCTACTCTCCCTGCAGTCTGAGAAAGCTGTAGGCAACATAGACCATCATTCACCCAAAAGCTCCTGCGGGTTTTCAGCCATGTGTGTCAGTAAGACAGAAGAGCAAAGCTTCAGCGTTGCACTCCTACTGTTTTTGTAGATTTGAGAGATTTAAAGCATTTGGAGAGGATCTGACCTACCAAACCCAACACATTAGTTTTGACATTCCATTAAAATGGGCAATTTATTTTTGACTTGAGATTTTACACTGAAAGATTCAGGAAAATTTGGCTGGATTTGTAAACAGCATTGAGAGGCTTAAGAGAACTTGAGATTTACTATATTCATAACTTTAATTTATTACATTATCTACAGAGGCAAAATCAAATATATTATACTTATAAATGCAGTAAAAATGTTTAAAGGAATTTAATTAACAAAGTTGTAAATGTGGCTGATTATTTAAGGTAGTTTCGTCTGTTCAACTGGAACCCTAATAAAAGCACCCTTGAGCTGGATTATTAAAATTCACTGGGTTTATAAAAAAGAGCATTAAGATTTATAAGTGGGATCTAGAGGGGCTTAAAGAAAACAAGACCTTTTAATGTTTTATTTGAAGAAATAGAATATTAGTTTAAAACCTTAAATAATTAGGTCATCCCTTTTGGGGTGAAAAGCAACCTTAGAGATAAAAAGAAAATCACATCAACACATCAGAACTATGAATCATTATTAATTGAGATATGCATTAATCTCCCCCAGAAAGAAACACATCTCTGAGTGTTTTTGAGCAATATTTTTGATCATATAATAGTACAACACTTTTGAGGCTGCTCTTTCGATAGCTGTCTATTTAGTGGCACACTGCGGGGGACACTACCAGGCTCTACCTAGGACTTCTTTGAAGAAAGACTGGGTGACAGGTGCTTGGGACCATTGATTGTAGAAGGTCTCTGGTGGTCAGTACCACGGGCCTACTTCAGCCACAGAGTGGACTCAATGTATAACCTACCACAAAGCCAGGCACACGATGATGTACACAACCAGGTGCATGAAGGCCTGGCCACTCTGTACACCTCTGAAGAGCCATCCTGGCTCCTGAGCCCTCCATGGGTTTGGCCCCAGCTCAGCTGGGCCAACAGCACTGCTTGAGCTCTCAAATGACCCCAATAAGACTCCTTCTGCCCCTCCCTAGTGACCAGGACCAGTAAGTATCTCATCGACTCCACTCCTTCTAGAATCTGCTTCTTGGGAAACCTAATCTCAATCAGCCTTAAACATTAGAAAATCCTAATATCTTCATGATTTTAGTATCTTCTGACTTGGGATAGAAGAAAAAAGATGAGAAGTCTAATGAGAGACATGGGGAACTGTCTCAGTTACTCTTCTCTTGCTGGGGGGACAAATACCTGACACTCAAAATGAAGGAAAGAAAGGTTTATTTAGTTCACAACTACTGGAGATGTCAGTCCATTCTCAGCTGGCTCCAAGGCAGAGCAGCACATGGCAGAGGGCAGCAGTTCATGGCAGCAGAAGGCAGCAAAACAGCAAGAGCAAAAGAGGAGTAACAGAAACCAATGGCCACGGAGAGCAAGTCTGTCTCTCTGTATCTCTTATGTTTCATTTAGGATATTTGCCCCAGGATGGGTGTGGCATTCACATCCATTATTCCAGCAGTACTCAGACCCATAATCCCAGAAGTACTCAGACCTATAGTCCCAGTGTTGGATCATAAATTAATCACAAACTGTGGAACTGTGCCTCAATGACTGCATAAGGCTTTGGGGGACAAATACACACAAACCATAAAAATCAGTGAAAAAGCACCTTTGTATTGGTTAGAAACAGAATCAATAGAACATGTGCAATCAATGATCCAATCTCCTCCCAAACACACAAGGCTTTTGGGGAACACCCCAATCTAAACTGTAATAAACACATAAGATGGATCAACAGATGGTAGATGATAGACAGACAGATGGATGGATGGACAATAGATGAAATCAGACAAGGGATTTATTAGAAAGACTTACAATATCAGAGGTTGGAGACTCCATTTCAGCTGTTTCATGCTGGAGAACCAGAGGATGCAGTAGCCACTCTGCTTGAGATGCTAGACTCCATAGAGCAAGAGGGACTGACACAGCCAGCCCAAGTCCTTCCAAACTCAAAGCCTGGAAGTCTCCTGGAGAGTCTCTGCTGTGAGTCTGCATTGAAAGGCTGGAGTCAAAAGAAAAAAATACAAAAAAAGAAAGGCTGGAGTCTGAGGTTCACAGGTAATGCCAGAAACGAAAGAGGCACTCATTCCAGCACCATGCAGCTTTTCACACACAGGCTGACTCCTCCCTTCTTTCCCTTTCACTCTGTTGGGGTTACAAGCCTGCTGGGGGCACCACCTCCAATGAGGTTGGCCCACCCCCTCAGCTTACTGGCCCTGATGCCAGATATCTCTGGAAACACCCTACAGACAAACACTGTGCTTACTCAGTCGATGAGCATTTCTTAATACAGTCAGGTTAACAATCATGACAGTGGTCACAATTCATCATAATCCATTGCAGCTGCTTTAAGAACATGCCTTAGAAAAAGCATCATATACACAGCCAGAGTTTATGACACATAGTTCCGGGGCCTGTGAAGTCTAAAATGAAGATGCCTGAGGATTGGGTTTCCACTCTGTTGCAAAGAATAGGCCTTCTGTATGTCTGTGCTGCAAAAGGAAGCCGGGAGACTCTGTGGAGATTCTTGTAGAGAGTTCCTGGGGAATTTGACCGCTTTCCCAAGTATTCACCTCCTAATACCACCACAGCAGGTACAGGTTTTAACATATGACTCTTGAGCAAATGCCAGTCTTCAGACTATAGCACCACTATTATAAGGTACATGACTTAAAATATAACTTCATCACACACTGTATGATACATAGCACCTCACTCTACAGCCTACAGTTTTTCACACCTTAGCAACTCTGACTCTGCTCTTGGCTAGAGAGCTACCGTAGGCCATGATCATTGACTTCATGTGAGAAAAAAATGAAAATAACCAGTGCTGGGTCCCACAAGTCAAAATTCTGCTTCCAATAAGACTAAGTGATACTCCACCTCTGATTTCCAATTGAGAACACTATACATAAAACAAATAGAAGAACAGAAAACTTGAATGAATGTCCAGAGAATTATGCTAAATGAAAAAGCCACTTCAAACTGTACCAACTGTACCATTTCACTTATGTAACATCTTCAAAATGACAAAATGTTAGGAGTGATGAGCATATTTTTGGTTCCCAGAGCTCAAGAAAATGCTGTAATTGAGGCTAGGGACATGGCTCAGTAGAATAAGTGCTTGCCTGGCAGCACAAGGGCCTGAGTTCAACCCCCAGTTCCACAAAAAGAAAAAAGAAAGAAAGAAAGAAAAAGAAAAACAAGAAATAAAAGGAAAAGATCTATAATAAAGAAATATCATGAATGTTTAAATTTTTTAAATTTTATTGAGTAAAAGACACATTCCCACTCATCTCCCTCAGAATCATGCCCTTGCTTGACACATGCTTACCTTAACATTCTTGCCATTGTCTGTGGCACTCATTTCTGAGTGTCTAGCTGTGCTGTCTTGGTTGCCTTGATGTCCTGAACTGTTTCGAAATGGTTGCTTTAGTATTTTTATTAATTTCATTGAGAAAAAATTGCAATGAGACAGCTTCAAAATAGGTTGGTAGAAGAGTTACAACAATTAATACATTGTATATTGTTGTCTTTGTAGTAGTCATTCATAGCACAAGATGCAGACATGATATCCTGTCCAAATGCTATTAGTACAAATCTTTCTTCTTATTGAATTAAGAGAAAGTAGCTACATATCTATCCTATTTTGTATATACAGATACAAAAATCGTCCTTCATTTATATCACCTTTTTTCTTCAGTTTTGTCAGAGATGGGTATTTCATTGCCATCCAAATATTGTAGGTGCATGAATTCAGCAAAATATTCCAATATAGTAACAGTAGTCCACAATAGTAGTGGGCTATCCACAGGACTGGCAATGTCCTAATCTGTTGATTTGAGCCTTCCACAGCTCAGCTATTAACATGGCTTCACTTTTCATAGCTCGTTTCTATACTTTTCTGCTGGACAGTTAAGACCAAGATAAAGCAAGACCTATATAACATGAAATGTAACTTTTGTATCTGACAAGTTCAGTCAAGTCCCCTCAGGACTTATCCCAAAACCCTGTACCGCACTTTGTAGATCCTTTGTCACTGTCAGCCATGTGGATGAGTCACAGTCATTGCTTGGCCAAATTTCTCTTTGTGAAAGCCTGAGAGAATGTCTTCTCTCCGTGGACTCTCTTCAGGCACACACTACCTCATCAATCACATTCCAAAGTGTTTACTTTAATGGTCATTTTTATTTGGAGGAAGAGCCAGAAGTCACATGGTATTAGAGCCAGTGAATGAGATGAATGAGGACTCACTGTGCTATTTTTATTTAACAGAAATTGCTGTGAATATTTGATCACTGTGGGGTGATGAAAAATGATAATTGCTTACACAATTTTATTACAGTAGAATACATGCTGTCATTAGTCCCCCTCAAAATACTCAGATATCCACACGTTATTTCAAGCATCACTCTTGACAATGTGTCCTTCATTGTAATTGTTTTTTTATTTTTTATTTATTTTTTTAAGTCCATCTATTTATTTATTCATTTATTTGTTTATTTGGTACAGGATCTTGCTACATAGCTGGGACTCATAGTGATCCTCCAGTCAGCCTTCCCAGCACTGGAATTACAGGTGTGCACTACCATACCCAGTTTCAGTGGCCAGCATGATGCATCCAGGGTTCCAAAACCAGCATGGAACATAGTACCAGGCATTAAACCTGGGTCCTTGTGCTTGCCAGGCAGGCCCAGGCTTAGGTTACCGAGCTCTCTCCCCAGCCCTCTACTAGGTTTTTAAAGTTAATCATGCACTATGTTTTACAATCACCCTTTCTGAAAAAGAAACAATGAGGCATTCTGCAACCATAGGGAGTTATTCAAAGAAATTGTCGACCATATCCATTTACAGCTCAGCTTAATATTATGGGCTCACGATGTATACTTCATTTTTATACTTTTATACTTTTCTGCTGGATGGTTAAGACCCAGATAGATTAAAACTTATATATCAACACATGAACTTTATATTTCCTATGTGGTCATTGAAGTCT
>PVKA01051085.1:0-12374 GCA_004027165.1 Ctenomys sociabilis
GCTAGCCCCAGGGGTGAGGCCAGTACCGCACACTGGATCGAATCCCCAGCCCCTGCATCTGCCCAAGCAGGCGCTTTATTCCACTGAGCTATCTGGCTGGTCCTTTCTTTTTATATTTTTTAGGGTATTATTTGCTATTTAAACAATTTCTAAGTATATAAATTTAAAGTTAAAATTCTCCCTAAGAGCAAAAAAAAAATGTTTTTACTCTGTGTTTCTAGTTTTTTTTTTAACATTACATATTTTCAGGATACAAAGCTTAACATCTTTCCAGAAATAAAAGATTATTTCATTTAAAAAAATCTTTATTTAATATTTTAGGAAATAAGGGTTGGCCAAATAGCTCAGCGAATTAAAGCCCCTACAAGCAGGCAGGGGCCCGGGGTTATCTCCCTAGCCTTACAGTTCTCTTTGATCCCTGTGGGAAGTCACTACAGAGGAGGGAAACCTAAAGAGCAAGTCCTGTAGCAAGTGGACCTGAATGCAGAACGGGCTTTCTGTAGGGGCTTGGGTTAGGGATTCTTCCTGGCTTCCTCAAGGTGATGATATCAGTCTATTTAGAATATCAGTCACTAACGGTTAGCCTTAGGAAGTGTGTGGGTGCATTTGTTTTATCTTTTGTCTTCAGGTCTGGCCCACAGGGGAGGTGCCTGTCTCCCCATTGCAAGGTATCTTCTGCACTGACTCCTTTGAGGGCTTAGCCTATCTGACTACCTATGATATTTTTAAATCTAATTTAGCTGCCTATAACAAAAGGAAAGAGGAAGAAAGGGAAAAGTTGTTCCAAATCACTTAAGACAAAGATGGAAGGAAACTTTTAGTGCAGGAGTATATGGATTTCAGAGACAACAATGACCTAGCAAAGCCTGTGAATGGAAAATTCTGGCTGGAGGTCTGCTCTGCCCCTTGTACCCAGAGCACGTGGAAGTTGCTAGAATCTGAGATATGCACCTGCTCTGAAAATAGTGGTTGAGTTGTAGATCTTAAAGCCAATTATTTAAATTTATCCTGTCTCAGTTCCCCTATTACCTCAAAATGGGGATAATAAAAGTGACTACCCTTTTTATTCTTATAAAGACATTAAATTAATTAAAGGGTCTAGAACCAGTAACACTTGCCATAGTGCTGAAGGAGTATTCAGAAGGAGGCCCATTAAAAGCACTCTGATTATCCAAAGTCACATGACCTGGAGTAAAAAATAGCAGAGGTGGATAATTAGGACCCTCAGACTGGACTGTGTCCAGCATTGTGTGATGCAAGGAACCACAATTCCATGAGAGATGGGGAAACCACAGTGCATGTCAGACTGAAGGCCACGAAGTGATCCATTCACCAAAGACTCTTTGGGTGCTTGGGCTAAAGAGCATGGGATAGGAAGAGGGCAGCGAGTTACATAACCTTGTTACTTGGTGAACAAAGCTGAGACTTTCAGGTGTTAAGCAGTTCTAGGCTGACTCAGCCCTGTAGTTTTCAGATCAACCTTGGACCCCTGTGCTAATCCAAGAATAAGCTTAAACCACTATCTTTCCCCTCCATGAATGTTTTTAATCTGTTTGAGATCCATAAATTCTCTAGTTGCACAGCCACTTTCTTTGCTAGTTAGATAGTTTCCAATGGATGCCTGCTGAGTGGCCATTTAATTTATGCTGCAAGCATCTGGGATATGTGCCATCTGTTGTCTGATACTGGGGTTGTTATTCAGATGAAATAGTTTTTGGGTTCATTCGCTTAGTGCGAGTAAGTAAACTATTTACCATTACTTGATTTTCTGCCCACAAGTTTCTCCTTTTTCCTGGGATTCCGTTTGCTTTCTAGCAAGAATGGCTAACATGGGATGTTTCTTCTGCTTTCTGTTGAATTCATTAGGTAATCTACTTAAGTAGTCTTATTATTTGCAGCCTTTCACTACACCATTCCCTTGAGTCAAGGATCAATCTGATCCTTACATCCTATAACTTTACTTACTTATACTCCATTTAACTTAACAGTCACCATCACTGAAGTCCATTGAAACTTTTAAAGAGATAATCCTGAAACAGTCACAATATTAGGAACCTTCCCCAAGGTGGAGTTAGTAGAGATCCCTGCAGTGGGTTCCAATCTCCTGCCTGGGTTACAGTTGAATGAGTCTCCATCTGGCCACCACACCATTAACCAGTGCAGGAGAAGGGTAACCCTACCCTTCCTGGAACAGGGTAGAAACAATGGTAGAATGGTCAAGTAGAATGGTAGCATCATAAGGAAACAATACAAACCAAGATCCATCCCCACACTGGGTGCTGATCTCCATAAAGAGGAAGTGGGATTTCCCCCTTCCAAAACCCACAAAACAGGCAGGGAAAGGAGAGCCTTGGACAGATACTGTGTCAGTTCACAATTGCTGGGCCCCTACACAACAACAACAACAACAACAACAACAACAGAAAAGCTCCCATTCCTATCCTGAATATGCAGTAGAGAAGCTAATACAAATGCAGAATGATTCGGAGCTTCGGCCAACTAGTCCTTTTTAAATGCTTATTGATAGGTAGAGTTATTTTGGCATCCAAAGACAAAAATAATTCAGTAAAGGCATGAACAGAAAGAATCCAGCCAGTCATGGCCCAAGCTTTGGAGAATGCCCGACTTTCTAGCCCATCAGAAAACAAAGCATGCATGTGCCAATTCAGAAAGTCAAGTTACTTGCATTAAATAAGATACAATATACATGGAAAATAGCGACACTGATTTTAGTGTAGCTGTTAAACTTCTTGCTCCTATTTTTTGCAGGCAGATGTTAGGATGTAAAACCTGAAGCTGCTCGATGACGCTTTCTATTCCCTTTTTCCCGTTCAAAGATGGTCAAGGTCGGGGTGTGGGGGCTCACCTGTCCCTTTGCCTGGTATTCTGGAGTACTTATCCCGAAATTCAGTAAACCTGCACCCATTCGAGAGCTCACTGAAATGGTGGACTTGTTTTCTTTTTGCCTATAAAGAAATTAGTACAAAGTGCACAAGCTTGTCCCCTAGGGTCCTGTCTGCCTGTGTTTCAGAAGCGACCACTTGCTCCTACCACAAAGTGCCACAGTCCGCGACCCTCACCAAACACATACTATCTGGAGCTGCCTGATTGCAGACTTTGAAAGTCCAAAACCTGGGAGCTAAGTAAATCTCTTTATTCATAAGTAGCCTGTGGCAGGCTTTTCATTATAGTGACAAAGAGGCTGGCTGATGCATTCTATCTTCTCTACTTTCTCTCCCACTACCTTGGTTTGGATATTTGTTGTTTCCTGCCTGAATTTCTCCAAGTTTCCCAAACAATCTATTGGCTTCACTCCCCTATAACCCACCCTGTGCACAGGAGTGCTTCCTTAACACTCAAATCTCTTCTGTCTCCACTTAAAATCTTCCAATGGCTTTGCATAATCTTCAATATAGTCAAATAACCTGGGGTAACATGAAGGCCTTTTTTATCTAGCACTTAAGTCTTTCAACTGCATTCCTCGCCATTATGACTTTGTATTGTATGTGCCAACCAATTGGACCTCTCTACACAGCTTAAGGATACAGCTTCCCCAGGCAGATATTCTGAGTGTGACCGCCCAGATACACTTCTTAGTAGATGGGTGGCCCAATGCACTGCACAGTGTGATTTTGTGATTAACCATCCCTGGAGCTGGAAAACCTGACTGCCCGAGTGTGAATTTGAGCAGCTTCACTTCTTTTGGCCTCCATTTTCTCATCTAGAAAATGGGATCATAGTTGTTTCTCTCTCAGAATGGCTTCTGTGAGGGTTCTATGATTTACCATAGAGAGAGTTTCAGCATTAATTCCAAGCATTAGTTCTGCTTGAATCCTTTCTCTGGATTCACCCTTCTAGAGTAGATTGAGTCTGCCCTTTCTCTACACCAGAGAAAAGTGTAGCAACAGAGCAGGAACTACTCCAACTATGTAGTAGGAATTACATAGTTTCCCCCAGAACATTTCAGCATATTATTTTAAAATTATTCTGGAATACTTGAAATTTTTCAAATGCACAGAACAGTTGAATAACAATGAAATGCACACCACGTAAATTTGGCAAGTAATCAACATTTCGCCAACTTATGTACTTGCTCTCTTGTCCAGCTGCTTGTGATCGCTTTTATACATGCACATGCACCTCACACGTGGACACACTTCTGCTCACTTTGCTCTTAGCAGCCTGTCTTTTTCCTGCCTAACTTTACAAGATCCCCAGCCAGAGAACTAGGAAGGTAGAAGGAAAAGGAATATTTCCTCTCTCTCTTTTTTATAAATGTACACACACACATACACAAATTTTTATGCTGATGTAGGTCTTTCAACATATAGCTATATTCATAATTTTGTATTTTTAATGGAATCACTTGAATGTGAATCACAAACATCAAGATACATCACCTCATTTTGCTCTCCATAAGGACATTCCCAAATACAGACATTTTCAGTTGTAGCTAAGTCCTTCATTTTTAATCGTTTAGCTATAACTATACTTTTCTAAAGTTGGTGGGAATTATGTAACAGTGACTTCTCAATAAGAACCATCAGGCAGGATCTTTTCTAGACACAAATGCACTTTTTCTTTCTCAGCTTCAATCATGACAGTTTTCCTCAGAACTGACTTCCTTAAAAAAGCCAACATCTAAGCTGGCAAATGACTTTGTGATAATTCTGTGGTAAACATATAGATCTCACTCAGGTGCTATAAAGATCAAAATGTCCTGCCTTCCTTTGTATTTCTTCACTCTTCTTTTGCAGCTAGTGAATTATTTTCTGAGGAATCTTGTGCGCTCTCAGTAGAGTTCAGCTCTTGGTACAAGCTGCATTGCACCATCTGAGGTAAATTAGGTGACAGGCATCCATCTTTCACACCTTAATAAAATACAGCACATGATTTGATTCAAGTCAGAGAAGAAAAGCAAAGTTCTTGCCCCCTGTTATTCCATAGCACTGAGGAGCACATTCTTTAGATAGAGAACTTCTGGATTGTCACAGATTTCATGGTCAGGGCTACTGGGCAACTCAAAGTGCAAACAGTATCTTGGCCCTTACAAACTTGTAAACAAAGTGAAAGAGAATACTTAACATTCAGAATCTTCATCCCAGAGGGTGATATATCTCAATGAGCCAGCATACTGTATTACAGAATAACTTATTCTAGGGCCATAAAGGAAAGCAGACTATGGGTGCACAAAAAATGCCACTTCGGCAATCAAGTTATTTGTACTGAAGATCTTGGAATTCTTTATTTGCCTCAATGTACAACTTCCCCAAAGCAATGTTATCATAAATACCCTCCCCAAAAGCAACTCTAGCAATTCTTTCCATAAATGCACATCTATTATATCTCCTACCCATTCTTTTCAAGGGCCTTTTGTCTTTCCAAAGCCATATACTATTCCATAAATGCATTTTCCTCTTCCTTTTTCCCTACTCAGTTAGGTATTTGTACCTCAAATTCTAATCACCCCTTTGACATGCTCATTTCTTAATATTTCTGAGTATGGGTGAGGCACATGGTAATGCAATTTGATTCGCCTCTGTTAATGATTTTGTCATTCTAATTTTATAGTATCTCAGGCAAAAAAACCTCACTTAAATGCAGAAGGAAAATAATTATTTTCTCCTCTTAGGGGTGATCCACAGTGATCACCTAGGAGATCAGACACTGTCACATAAGAATATCAACCAGCAACTTAAGGAATTAGACCAAACCTCAAACCCAGAGCCTCTAGGTCTAGATGGTTTCTACTACACTATTCCTTTCAGTGTATACCAGGAACTATTCCTTCAAACTAGCAGCATCAGAAATAGTAAGGAAACATCACCTAAGTGCTTGGGATAGGGAAAGCCATCACAGAAGTCTGATTTGTTTCATCGTTTAAAGTTATGTTACCCAGGCAGCAAAGAACTGTAGCCATCTGGAGCAACACATGTTTTGTATTTAATTGGAATGAATGAGACAAACCAACCAGAGGAATCTGTTTGGGCTGGTTCAAATTTTCTTTGCTGTTTTTTCTTTCAGTGTGACACAATAAATTTGAAACGTTTGTATATGGGTAAAACAGGCAATGTAGCATTTTGTGAAATTTCACTTTCACAGTGAACTCAAATAGCTTAGGGGGAAAATTAGTTACATGAGTCCCAAGCTGCTAAAAGAAATGACAAATTGAGTGTGGGTGAGGTTCCTGAGGATCTAGTATTAAATCCAGTGTCAAAAGGCTTAAGTCAACAACTTCTGACATTGCTAGTCCTACGGATGACACACTATTATTATGGACTACTGGACTATATTGGATTATTTTGCTGAATTCACACACTTATGATATTTAAATAGCAATGAAATATCCATCTCTGAAAAAACTAAACAGAAAAGGGGATACAAATAAGGGACCAATAGTTAGAATAGATATATAATACTTTCTGTTAATTCAATGAGAAGAAAGATTTGTAGTAAAGATTTGTAGAAAGATTTGTGTTTGGACAGGATATCATGTCTGCACCTTGTACTATGGATAGCCACTTTGAAGACAACAATATGCAATATATTAATTACTGAAACTGTCCTACTAACCTGTTTTGAAACTGTCTCATTGCTATGTCTTAATAAAATTAATAAAAAGAAAGGTAGAAGAGTGAGGCAGAGCTAGGGAGGCTGAGGGGCGGGCAGATGTTCACAAGCGGCTCACACGGCCTCTTTCCTGAGCAGGATCTGCCCACGACCTATAGTTTAACTCAGCAGATTCCCAGGTTCTTGGGGTCTCCACCAAACTCCTAGCTTCACCCAGAGCTTTTTCCATCCTCCTCTCAGGGGTTAATTGCCTGGCCTCTCAGGCCTTCCTCTGAAATCTGAGTGGGAGTCCCGTCCCCATGACACCACAATTCTCTCATCCTGAGTCCATGCCTAAAAACATATTTCCATGTGTGATGCCCATGTGTGCTGCCACCTGCAGCAATAGCCCGGCCTCTGTGGAACAGGATGGCAGGGATGCTGAGTGCCTCAGTGAGTGAACTTGGGGAAACCATGCCGTTGCCAGCCTTGAATGAGTAGGGCTCGCTTCCTAAATCAAAGCATTTCAAAGGAGTTCACTCTTTTACATCCTGGAGCCTGCGAAAGGTGAGGACCTGCCCATTCACGAGATGACGTCAAGCTATCTTTCCTGCATGGATGCTAAAGATTTAGTTTCTTTTGATGTTACTCTTTTCAGCTACTTTGCTCTCCTTGGTCCGAGCTTTGCATATAAGCTTCCTGTCTGGTGAAACAGCAAATTTTCCACATCTTTAAACTACCTTTTCTTTTCTTTTTGGCAGAACTTGGGATTGAACTCAGGCCCTTGCACTTGCCGGGGAAGCACTTATTCCACTGAGCCATCTCCCTGGCCCCTACTTTATCTTTTTGATTCTCACTATAAATCTGGTTTAAAGCAGCCAGAAGTGTATATGCCTAAATGTTGGGCTGACTTGAAATTTCCTCTGCCAGATCAAATAATCTACCACCCTTAATCTCCATCCCTCACAAATTCTCAGGACATGGGCAAAATGTAGACAGAGTTTTGCCAGAGGGAAACACATATG
The DNA here is from genome assembly GCA_004027165.1 of Ctenomys sociabilis. Taxonomy (NCBI): domain Eukaryota; kingdom Metazoa; phylum Chordata; class Mammalia; order Rodentia; family Ctenomyidae; genus Ctenomys; species Ctenomys sociabilis. The sequence goes on from PVKA01051085.1 coordinate 7,575, forward strand.
ACCAAGATGAAATGCCAACCAAGCCCTTGTTCTCAGCTACACCTCCCATGAATTTGCTGCCTGATTCCTATCTGATCCTGTACCTGATCTTCTGGGCTCTGATGAGAATTATATATTAGGGTCTCCTTGCAGCACTGAAAGGCTTCTCTAGCCCAGATTTTCAAAGCTTTCCCAATTCCTCCCACAAACCTTGGTAGAAGGTTTAGAAGGTAAGGGATGGTAAGGAAAAATCACAGCAAAACCCCTAGTCCTGCTGTCAGTTTTCTGAATGAGTCACTTTCCCATCACTAGGACAAAATACTCAGCATGGTCAAGTGTCAGAGGATTCTATTGCTGATTGAAAAAGGAAGGCAAAGAGGCATTGTGGGAAAGAGCTACTCAACCCACAACAGTGAAAGAAACAGAAAAGGACACGAGAGAGCTGGGGACAGGAAAGCACCCTTCCAAGTCATACAATCAGTGACCTGCCAATTCTGATCAGGCCCCATCACCAACAGCACCTTCAGTTATGTACCAACCCATGCCCACAGTCTGACCACCTTCCAGAATTTCCATCTCAAAGAGTGAGACTTTTGGGGGGCATTTAAAATTCGAACCATGGGGGATGGCCAGATAGTTCAGTAGATTAAAGCACCTGCTTAGGAAGATGCAAAGACTGGGATTCAATCCCTGGTGTGCTGTGCCAGCCCCACCCCCAGGGCAAACTGAGAGGGGGATTGAGACTGGGTGTGGTGGCATGCGCCTGTAATTCCAGGACTTGGGTGGCTGAAAACAGGAGGATCACTACACGTCTGATCTGTGTAGTGAGACCCTATAGACCCTGTACTAAATACTGAAAAAAAAATTCAAATCATGCAACAAATAGTTAAAGCAAACACATTTACTTTGTTCTATGGAAATTTGAATGTTTCCATTGTTTCCAACTTCCTAAACCCTTAAACTTCTAAGAATTGAGAAAAAAATGAAAAGCCCTCATGGAAACCCCATAGTAAATACCTCATCCTTTCCCAAACTCTTCATATCTGTGGTCAAATGACCACGAAGGGAGACACAGGGATGTAGCTGAGGCAGGTAATTTGCAGTGAAAATACTAACAAAGTCCACTATTTATTGGATATTTTTACCAGCAGACAGAATTAATGAGAGAGGACAATGTCTTTAAAAGTAGGAATGTGTTGTCTAGTTTTCTACCTGTAGGAATTTTTCTTTGAGAGATACTTATTTTTTCCTCCTAACAGTAGGTTCCTGTGGCTAGTACAAGTGTTTTTCTTTAAGGAAACGCCTCTCCCCACTAGCTTCCGCGGACCACGGACTTCTAGGAATAAAAGAAAGGTTTCCCTTTTTTGGGCTCACTACTCTCCCCATAATAGCTCCTTTGTATTTAATGGGATTAATGCAATTTCACTGTTTTATTCATTTTTTAAAATTCATTTATTTGATGCAGTTTCTCACTACGCATAGTGATCCTCCTGTTTCAGCCTCTCCAGCACTGGGATTACAGGTATGTATAGCATGTGATACTGGGGATCAAACTCCAGTCCTTGTGCTTCCCAGGCAGGTACCTGGACCACAGAGCTATCTCCCCAGCTTGCAATTTCACTGTTCTAGTGTGTGGATCAAAATATTAATGCTATCCCTGATTCCACTTTCACTGTTTCAAAAAATTATTTTTAATGTCACATACTATTTCCTTGTAATTGAGGAATTCTTTGTTCTGAATCATGCTTATGTTGAGTAAAAATCAACTGAGGGGATTTAGCTAACCTATCTCCTGAAATATTCATCATTTCATTGTGGTACATACAATAAAATTTCTCTCTTAAACTGTTTTGAAATGTACAATGCATGATCACTTTGTTTTAGAGGTAAAACATCAGTTTTATGCTCTCTCTCTCTCTTTCTCCATATATATATATAAATATATTATATATAATATATAATATATTCTCCATATATATATATATATATATATATATATATATATATATATATATATATATATATATACAGACATTTGTGCCTATATCCTTTGATTAATCTCACATGATCAATCTGCAACTTGAGCAACTACTGATATAAGGGAAAGAATCTTTCAACCCACTAGATGTCTAGCATGAGTTTGTTCTCTAAAATCAAATGAATTTTAGGAGCAATGGAGATTAATAGCAGAACTGGGGAAAGGTAAGCCTGTGTCTGAGGGAGAGAAAGACAGAAGGGGTCCCAAATGAGTTGCCCCTAAAGAAGGTTTCTATATTTACTGAACTTCAAATGTTGGTTTGGGGAAGTTCTATGTTTCTACCAATGCAAGTGGACCAGATTATCCTGCTTATAAGTATCTGTTCATAACATGAATCATGTCTGGTGTCTAAGAATGACCTTTGGCTTTTATAGAGATTTATCTTCTATACAAAATTTACCTCTTATGTCACTTATCATATAAGGGCTGGTGGAGGAATTAGAAGAGAATAGGTAAAGGAAAAGTAAAGAGAGGCATTTTGAATACTCTCTGGGAAGAGTCAAGATGAACACACAGAAGTGCATGAAAACAATACCCTAACTAAAACGATGCCAGCGTTCTTTCGCCTCCAGACTGACAACTGTTTAGGGCTGAGCTATATGGCCTTCTGTCCAGTGTTACATGTTTTGAGGCCCTTTTGCCAACAGGTGCTCAAAGTGTAGTAAGAGAACAATTTTTAACCTAAAAATTTAATCTATCTCTCACACCTTTGGGGAAAAAAATAAGTTATTGGATGATGCTGAGAAACAAAGAGATCAAATGTCACCTTTATGTTAATCCAGGGTAATGATCTCTTATACAAAAACTTTATTAAACAGCACCATGTCATCAATATTATAATTAAAGTCTCTCTACTTAAATACTTGGCTAAGATTATATGTATAAGGTTATTATATATGTCTATGTGTATTATATTTTAGTGATAAGGGGCCAGGGAGATAGCTCAATAGAACAAGTACCTGCCTGGCAAGCACAAGATCCTGAGTTCAATCCCTAGTACCACAAGAAAGAAAAAGAAAATACCCTATATTTTGGGTGATAAATTTGCTATGTACATTACCCCAATTTTCTATCCATTTCTCATATTCATGCCCTATGTCACATTACTTTGTAGCAGCTCTCACCAATGACTGAAGTCACTTCCCTATTCCTTGAATCTACTTCACTACATGATTTTCTTTGACTAAAAAATTGAACACAAATAAAAAAAACATGTTATTCCTAATCATAGGCTTTAAGTGGCTTCTGTATATCTCTCCTCTTTTCTTGGGCTCCTGCCAAGGTATAAGAAAATTATGTGTCTGTGTGCACACGTGTGTGTGTGTGTGTGTGTGTGTGTGTGTGTGTGGTGGGAGTATTAGGGAATGGCAGATTACATGAAGTAGAAATAGATTGTACCATTGGAGGCTGATTTATTTTTTATTTTTTTATACTTCTATTTATTTATTTTTTAAATAATTTTATTGAGAATCAAATAGCAATGAGACAGTTTCAAAACTGATTAGTACGACAGTTTCAATAATTAATACATTACATATTGTTGTCTTCTTAGTGGTTATTCATAATACAAAATGCAGACAAGATATCCTGTCCACAAACACTATTAGTACAAATCTTTCTTTGTTTTAAATTTTTTTATTGTTTATTTTTGTTTTATTGAGGTACAAATATCAATGAGATTTATTTAGACCAATCAGATTCCAACTGAACATGAGCTGCAGTGGATCATGAGAGTTCATCTGGGAACAGTCTAGACCATGCTTAGTACAGAACTGCATTGATAACTCTGAAAAATGACATTCACAGATTTGTACCACTGAGATTTTGTGCCTTCTTGTTTTCCAGCATTATATCAATAGTTAGCAAAAGTTATACAATATTTTATAGGAAAGAGTATCATTCTTACTACCATTTCCACTAACTTGTACATTGTTTTTTTATAAATACATATAAAAATAAATATTTCAAGTACCATAAAATTATTTAGATGGACAAAATCTAAATTTCAAATGATTGAATTATTTCTATAAAACCACACATAGACAGTGAACATCAGACCAAGATCACCTGATCCTAAGTTGAGTGTTCCAGGAAATCTAGACTGGAAGGGAAAGGTGATGATGGTGGTGGTGGGGATGATACTGAAGAAAAAAAAATAGAAATATTATTTGTGATGATAGGGATATGGTAGTGGTAATTTTGATAAATATCGAGTTTATTTTATATTAGATACTATACTTTGAGTTTGACTACACTCAAAGTAGTGAAAAATCTTGCCCAAGACCACTTAAGTGCTAAATTTGGCACAGGTATTCAAATTTCCATGTGTTTGACTCCACAGACTTTCAAATCTCTGTGCTGTCATGTCTTCTGTATGTATCAGTACACATCATCGTATGCAAAATAGCGAACTAAAAGTAAGTAAGTATGAATGGACCTGTTGAAGGAAAGAGTGGAGCAACTAAGCAACCCTAGACATTTTCTTCCTAGACAAGAAAACAATTCCTCCAGTTGGCCTCTCATGTAACCCCCTGCAACGTAATTTTCCTGGGCACTTTGTGTTAAAGATCTCTACCTTCTCCTCAACTCTTTTTTTTTTTTTATTTAGTTTTATTTTATTGAAATACAAATGTCAATCAGACAGTTTCAAAACACCATAACCATACAGAGTCAATGAAATAATACATTGCAAACTGTTTTCATAACGTTTTGGTATTGTACAAGGTGCATACATGATATTATATTTACAGGTATTTATGTAGATGAATTATATCAAAGATTCA
>PVKA01051086.1:0-12373 GCA_004027165.1 Ctenomys sociabilis
AAAAATAAATGGAAAAAAAAAGATAAAAAAAAAAGAAGTAGTAGAATGAAATTTCTCAAGCTTGGAGAAAGAATTTGACATATAATAATATGACATATAGAACCATAATAACCATGCTAACCATGAGGAAAATAAATTTTCATCCTGACTAAAAACAATCAACATCACAGAAATTGTTCAATATAGTAGAATATTAAAAGCTGCGAGGGAGAAGAAACAGATCACTTAAAATGGAAAGATGGTCAGAATCACAGGGGATTTCACAATCCTGACCATCTAATCAAGATCAGATTGGAATGAGATATTTTAGGTCCTGAAAGAAAACCACTTCCAACACAGATTGATGCAACCAGCAAAACTGTCAAAATTAACAGTGATCTGTTCTTCCACGAAGAACAAATGAACAAATTCAGGAAAACCAAACCAAAAATCAAATGTATTACCAGATATTTTAGAAAGAGGCAATGGGGAGTACAACTTCAAGAACAGCAGAAGAGAACCACAAAGCAGAGCAAGTGATTAAGCAGACAGCAAAGTAAGGATCCTACAGAAGGAAAATAACACAACAAAGATAAGCCAATAAATATCAGTTGTAGGCATCAATGTAAATGTCCTCAATCCACCAATGAAATTGAGCAGATTGGCAGATTGGGACAAGAATTAAAATTCAGAAATATTCTGCAGGCCAGGGAGATGGCTCAGTGGAATAAGCACTTCCCTGGCAAGCACAAGGGCCTGAGTTCAATCCCTGGTTCTGCCAAAAAAAATATTCTGCATACAAGTAGTGTATTTAACTTAAAAAAATTAAGAGACTGAGAGGCAAAAGACACAAAGCAATAATCTATGCAATAATAACCCAGAGAAAAGCAGGAACAACGATTCTGGTTGCTGACAACATCAACTTCAAACTAAGCATATTAAATAGAAACAGGAATTCATTATATACTTGTTGGGGGAAAACTACAGAAAAAAGAGAGTATAATCGGTAAATATAAACACATCCAATGTAGAAGCACTAAACTACATAAGACAAATTTTAACGGACATGAAAAATGAAATGAGCAATAATACATTTGTACTTGGGGACTTTCACACCACATTGACACAAAAAGAAAGATCAATTATGGGAATAAAAAACAAAGAAATAAAACTAAACCTAATTTGTGAAGAGATGGACTTACTTGGCCTTTATGGAGTGTCCCCCCAATTGCATCATAATACATATTATTCTCAGATGTACATGGGATGTTCTCAAAAAGAAATCATATACTAACACATAGAGCATGTTAAAGTAAATGCAAAGGAGTTAAAATTATCACAGGCCTATTGTCTGACCTTAGTGCAGAGATATTGGAAATTATAAAAAAAAAAAATGCCACAAAATGTATAAATACATAGAACCTCAATACTACCCTCCTGAACCATGAGTGGACCATAGATGAAATTCAAGAAGTAACTAAACAATACTTACAATTGAACAAAAATCAAAATACAACTTACCACAAGCTGTAAGATACACTAAAATAAACAATCTCATGCTGTACCTGAAGCTGCTAGAAAAATAAAAGCATGTCACACTCAAAGCAAAAAGAAGGTAGGTTAGTATATATATTAGAGCAGAAATAAATGCAATGGGCATGAAGAAAATAATACAACAAATTAATGACTCAAAGACTTGGTTCTTTGAAAGTGTGAATAAAATTGAAAATCTTCTAGGCAATCTTATCACAACAAAGGACAGAAAAAATCAAATTCATTCAATAAGGTAAAAAAATGATAAAATCACTATAGACTTTATAGAAATTAGGAATATCATCAATATATATTTCCAAAATTTTTCCTCCCACAGGATAGAAAACAGAAGAAATGGACAGATTCCTTGATATATGTGAACTACCAAAGCTGAATCAAGAAGATATAATAATTCTGAGTAACCCAATATCAGGCAATGAAATTGTAAATGTAATAAAAGACATACCCACTAAAAAGCCCAGGTCTTGATGGATTCACAGCTAAATTCTACAAGAAATTTAGACAAAGTCTAATGCCAGCTCTTTTCAAACCCTTCACTGAAATTGAAATGGAAGTAATTCTCACATACTTATTCCTGGAAGCCAGTTATTTCTCTGCTATCAAAACCAGAGAAAGACTCAACCAAAATGTGAGAACTACAGGACATCTCCCTAATGAACATACATGCAAAATTCCTCAATAAAATACTAGTCAGCAAAATGCGGCAAATCATGAAGATGATTACATATCATTACCAACAGGGATTCATGCCAAGAATGCAGGGGTTCTTCAATATATGAAATTCCATAAATAAAAAACATTACAGGAGCAGAGCCAAAGGCAAAAAACACATGATCTCAGTAGATGCAGAAAATCTTTCAACAAAGTCCAGAAATCATTCATTATATAAACCGTACTGAATACCAGAAGAGATATGTTTTACCCCACCTGATAAAAGCTATCTATGGGAAACCAATAGCCAACATCATATTAAATGGGTAAAAATTGAAACCTTTCACTCTAAGGGCCAGTCCAATTGCTCAGCAGATTAAAGCACTTGCGTAGGCAGACAAGGGCTGGGAGTTCAAATTGTCATGCCAGCCATTGCTAAAATGGCAATTTACACTGGGCATTTTGGGCTGTGTCTATAATCCCAGCTCTTGTGAGGCTGTAAACAGGCACATCACTAAGAATCTGATCTAGTAGTGAGGCCCTGAATACCTTGTAGGCCCTTCCCTAAAATACAAAAAAAAAAAAAAAAAAAAAAAAAAAAAAAAAAAAAAAAAAAAAAAAAAAAAAAAAAAAAAAAAAAAAAAAAAAAAAAAAAAAAAAAAAAAAAAAAAAAAAAAAAAAAAAGAGAAATAAAAAAGAAAAGAAAATAAACCTTTAAAATCAGGAATAAGAAAAAGATGGCCTCTGTCACCACTCCTGTTTAAAAATAGTTCTGGAAACTTTGGCCAGAGCAATTACACAATGGAGAGAAATAAAATGAAGAATGATTTGAAAAGAAGAAAAAAAAATTATCATTACTTGTAAATAACATGATACTATATATAGAAGACCCCCGAAATGACACTATAAGATCTCTAGATATAATAACCAAATTTAGTAGTGTAGCAGGATAAAAATCTGCACTCAAAAATCAATAGCATTTCTATACACAGTGAATTGTACTGAGAGAAATTTATGGAATCTACACCTGTCAAAATAATACACAAGAAAATGAAATATTTAGGAATCAGTCTCAGAAACAAAGGAAAAGATTTAGGCAGTGACAATGATAGTATTCTGGAAAAAAAAAAGTTTGAGGAGTATTTGAGAAAACATATTCTTTGTTTCTGAATAGGAAGAAAAAGCATTTTGAAAATGGCATTTTCACAAAATTGCTACACACATTCTGTGTGATCCTAATGAAAATACTACTAGTATACCTCACAGATCTAGAAAAAAAGTTCTTTTTTTTTAAAAAAAATTTTAGATTCAGTTTATTTTACCTGAAACATAAAAATGAAAAAAAAAAGTGTATACATGTTTTTAGGGTACCCTATGACATTTGGAAATATGCATACACATATGTATACAGAATTTAAATTAAGGTAAACACAGCTATCTCATTATTTACTATTTACTTCTGGTAACATTTAGAAAAAAATTCCTAAAATTCATATGGATTAAGAAGTTGCCTAGAATAGAAAAAGCAATACTGTGAAACAAGGGAAAGGCAAGAGGCAGCACAATCCCTAACATGAAATTATACTACAAAAGCTACTGTGATAAAATCAGCATGGTACTGGCAAAAATATAATAATATAAACAAATAAATAAATAAATAAATCAGACCCATGAAATAATGGAACAGATTTGAAGATACATAAACAAATCCACTCATCCAACTTATCTTTTAGAAAGGGACCAAACATGTTCACTTGAACAAAGTTAGCCCCCAATAAATGATGCTGGAAAAACTGGCTCTCCACATGCCAAAGCTAAAAATAGACCCAGGCCTATCACCATGCACAAAACTACAATCAAAACGGATCAAAGATTTAAACATTAAAACTCAAATTCTAAACTTTAGGAGAAAGTATGTAGAAATCTTAAGGGCATAGGGGTAGGTAGAGGTATTATGAACAAGTAACAACCTACACAGGAAAAAGCATCAACAATTGGAAACTCATGGTTTTGAAATATTTCTGTACACCCAAAGAAATCAATAACAGAGCAAAAAGAAAACCCACTATTTGGGAAAGAATATAGCAGACTTTCCTTAGACAAACGACTCTTATCTAGGACATATAAATAATTTAAAAAAATAAGACATCCAATTCAAAATCCAATCTGAAAATGAAAATCTGAGATAAATATACACTTCACAAATGAAGAGATCAAAATGACAAATATAATATATGAAAAAATATTTAGCATAATTTTTCTTTCATAAGATACTAATTAAAACAACATTGAAATACCATCTTATTCCAGAAATACCATCTTATTCCAGAAAGAATGACTATTACAAGATGACAAACAGTAACATATGCTGGAGTGGTTGTGGAGAAAAAGGAATATTTTTCCACTATTGGTGGGAGTGCACACTGATACAATTTCTATGGAAATAAGGATGGAGATTCCTCAGAAAGCTAGGATTGTAGACCCCGTTCAAGATAGCCATTCTCCTCTTAGATAGTTTTCCAAAAGAACTGAAATAATCATAGCCAAGCAATGTGCAATAATATGTACAGCAGCACAGTTTATCGTAGGCAAATGTTGGTAACAACACAAATGCTCATCAATAACTAAATGGATGGAAAAGATATGGTAGTTTTACACAATGCGGTATTACTCATATTTTTTAAAAAAACTAAAAATTTGAGGTTTTTGTAGATAAATTGGTGCAACTAGAGACTGTATTGGTAAGTGAAATAAATCAGACCCACATGTGCAACCATTCTATGGCCTCCCTAGTGAGAGAATGTGAAAGAGTAAGTAAAATCTGAAGAGTACAGCAGATACTGTGAAAGTCAAAGTATTTGTTCAATAGAAAGATAAAACAAGGATGAGGAAGGGACAAAAAAAGGAAAAATTAGAAATCATGCTGAATTTCACTAAACAAAAACAGAAATATACTAATTATTATATTGCATAATGTTTTCTTTATATTAGTTGTTTAAGTTACTAGGTTTAACCATGCAAAATAGGTTTAAAAATTTGTAAGAAATTAAAAGGGAGATGGAAAAAATTAACCATTAACTGCTCCTTTCTATATACCATCAGTAGTCATCAATATAATTATTCAAGCTTTTCTGCATATACACATAAATATATCCTTTTCCTTCCCTTTTCTCTTTCTCTTGTCCTTTTTTCATCCCAGTTGTCCCTTTGAGCAGATTCTTTCCATTTCAGAGCACCTATTGTAAATTTCAAATTTTATTTACTCTTTCTGTTTCTTATAGTAGTGAGACAATACAGAAAATGAATAAAAATGGCAGTTCTGTTCCATGAAAAATTTTAGCATATCAATTATCTGTAAGTGAATATTTCTTATGACTTTTTGTTAGTGCAGCACTGGTTCAATCCTAGAAATGTTCACTGCTCTGGATTGCAATATTTAAACTATTTGTGAATGTTCATATGACAAATACAATAGGAAGAATACTAAGTTTCCTTTTGTTAAGAGCATATAAAATAATCATAATGATTTTCAAGATCATGAATTTTTCTGTTTTCATTTACATAGTTATGTCAAATTACTTGTGTTTTTACTTTTTATATGAACATAGTAGTGTATTTCTAAGAAAGGTATTGATAAGATAAAATATATTTTACTGCTTATTTGATAAATTTACTTGTTTTAATTAATCTTTCAGAAAAAAGAATAGTGAAAATCCAAAGTATAGCTTTAATCATGGATCAAAACCCACAAAAGGAATGAGCTGAGGAAGAAAGAGTATGAAAATTGTAGCAGGGTGAGGGAAGTACGTGCTTTGAATTTCAAATGAAGCCAGAGAATGGTAAAGCTATTATAAATGTCCTTCCTTGCCGGATTTCTGACTTACTATTATCATTGCAACAGATTCAACACATCTGCAAAGGACAAAGCAGATTTTCTTAGTTTATTCATGGTGAACAGCTAAGCAAATGGAGTGTAATAACAGAAAAAAAAAATATATAAAAGCAATTTTATGAAGGCAGAAAACGTGCCCTTCCATTAGAGTATGACAAGTAGCATACAACTGTAGATCTTCTCTTTTTATACTCACGATTACTACTGCAACAGTGCATACAATTTGCTTAAAATAGTTCGATTTGTACATCAATACACCAAGAAACACTTTAAATGAGTTTTAGTGTGGAGTTTTGAAGAAAAATATTCTGACTTGAGTATACTTTTGTCAGAACATCTTTCTGTTTTAAAGTGGATGCCAGTGACATCAAAATCTTGAAATGCTGAAACTTCCTACACACATACAGCTGTATTTCTGCTAGGTTCTGTGAGTATTTTAAAATATTTAAGTGACTAGAAAGTGGAGGCTAGCTTTAAACTGAATGACCACTGTAATTCAATTCAGGTTGCTTTTAGTTTCACTTTCCTTTATCAGAAGGTGACTTCATGTATCTTAGTAAACCAATAGATGAAAGCAAATACTTGAAGATTGGCCCACAAATCTTACTTGCACAATTATCGCCAAGTAGCAATTAAATGTGGAAAAGTGCAACTGTCATTTTTAAGTCTGGCAAGGCAGGAATATTTTCAAAGGTTTTTAAGGAAAAAATAATGATTAAATAGTTCTTACTGTTTAAGCAGAAAGTACTGCTTTCATTTTTTTAGTTATAATTTCTTCAATTTTGAAGAGAATAATAATAGATAAAACATTAGAAATGATACAGATTTGCAAAAAGCAAAATGGTAATAATTTAACAGTCTTTGTTATATTATACATTATCTTCAAACTAGTTGCTAAGATTACCAGATAAAAGCAAGTAAAATTGGTCAAAATAAAAATTTGTATTAACTACTCCCTTCATATTATCAAAAGAAATTAGTCATACAACATGCTAGCTATACTGTGTTATTTTATTTTTACACATTTGCATAATACTTACCCAAAATTTTCACATCCATAGACTTGCTTTCCTACTTTCCATTTCAAACAAAAATGAAAATGCACAACATTTCAGTAATTCTCACATTTCCATTTAATTAAAAACAATACAATTGCTGGTAAGCAGAATTAGTTTTCAGAGTTTTGCTAAAGCTAAGAAGTACTATGATTGCTAGAATAGTAACATGACATTGTAATGTTAAACATTCTACTTCAGCTACAAAATGATTACTGATTTCTTCATGTACACAAAGATGAACTACATGGAATAAAAATAGTAAAACAAATTAAATTCTTATATACATTTTAAAATTCCATGTCAGTTTATTGCCCTGAATCTCACCTGAAATGTGTTTGCAAGGCGAAAGAAATGACCTTCATAAAAATTGAGAATGATTTTTTTTAAGCTGGCTAAGGCGGCAGCCTTAGAGGTGGGTCTATTGATGCCGGTGGATGTGGGGATCTAACACAGGGCATCATGCACCTGACTTCATTTGCATGTGAAGGCGCTTAAACAACAAAGCTAATGTTCAGCTCTGAGAGAGAAAATTTGTTATTTCATCTCCAGTGCTACTTCATGTCAAAAATAGAGATGGCATTCAATTACTCAGAAATGGATTTTTCAGGCTTAATATTTGGTCATCTTTAGCATTCTGCTGACTATAAAATGAATATTACCACTGACACATCAGAAAATACTTGTTTTACCTTCCTGCACAGATTCCAGTATTTTCCATGAATTTCATTTTTAACTGGTATTTCCTTTACAAGCTGGTATTTCCTTAACAAGCTTATTAGATTACTTTACATAGCTGAATCTCAATTATAAACTGAGTTCCATGAATAACATTGTATTTTACCTTTTTTTTATTTTTATTTTTTTGTTTGTTTGTTTGTTTGGCAGAACCAGGGATTGAAGGCAGGCCTCTATGTTTACCAGGGAAGCACTTATTCTACTGTGTCATCTCACTGACCCCACTTTTTCACCTTTACATTGCCAATGTTATCCACAATAGGTGAAACAAAGAAATAACATTGAAACTCAGACCGTGCAACCTGACTAATTTTTAACACTGTAATAAAATAGCCAATACAACTAAAGTGCATCACCAAGAGCACAGGGAAGATGTAAAAAAAGCTGTTTCTGAGGTAGAGTTGACTGTTTTCTAACATACACATTTCTAAATCTATAGGTGTAGCAAATGGAAGAGTAGTTGACTAGCATGTATGAAATCCTACGATCAATCTCCAGCATTAGAAATACAAATGAAAATCATGATAATAAATATAATAATTAAAACAATAATCAGACTAACCTGGGGGAAAGATCAAGTGAATGTGATATAAATTAGTGCAATAGACTTAAAGCAACCAAGTTATTTGAAACAAATGAAATCATCAAAGACTGGACTTCAGCTGGCATGTAGTAATTGGAGACTTTTTGTGTGATTAAATCTATAAAGTATTAAAATATCAAAATAAAATACTGAATGATACCCATAATTAAGAACAGAAAGAAAAGAGGATGATAGACTTTAGAATATTCCAAGGTAGGAAATATAAAAAGAAAAATCAGTACATTAGAAGCAAATGATTGGATCCATTACTAAAGAAGCTGTGAGAACAGAAAAATCAAGATATGTTGATACTAAATGAAAAAAAGACAAAAAGTACATTTAGAAGGATATAATGCCTTGAGAATTCAGAGCAGTTTTTGGTGATTTGTGAGGAAAGGACAGCTATTTAATATAGAGTTAATGTAATGTTTCTTCTCTGGTTTTCTGCTTCTGTTTTGGGGGAAATTGTTTGCTATTTTCCTTGTTTTGTGTTTCTTATTTTTTTCATATCCTGGGTTTGTTGATTTTTAATTTTATAAGTAATATTTGCATCACAAAACTGTTATATTTCTCATTCCTGAACCAATATATCAAATACCTAAAAGTTAAAAATGAAAAGGTTTATTTCAACTCATAGTTTATAGAACATAGTTATCTGCCTCCAAGGAGGGTGGTATGACAGCAGAGCATCACAGAAGATCATTAGTTCATCTTATGGCAAGCAGGAGGCAACAGATGTAAGCAGAAGCATTAATTTGACATGATTTTATGTCCTTTCATGTTCCATCTGGGATGTAAACTGCCTTAATTATTTTTTGTTGTTGTTTTGACAAAATACCTGCCACCAAAAATTAAGGAAGGAAAGGTTTACTTAGATCACAGTGGAGGTTTTAGTCTGTACTTGACTGGCTATAAGCCTGAGTGGCCTATGGCAGAGGGCAGATGTTTATGGTGCTGGAAAACAGCAAGGTACAAAGGGAGGAGCAGTGCATATGGTAGCTATCAAGTCTCTCTCTCTTCCCCACATTGCATTTAGACTATCTTCCTCAGAGTGGGTGTAGCACTCACAACCATAATCCCCACATTGGATTATAAATTAATCACAAACTAGAAGCTTGCCCCAATGACTCCATGAGACTTTGGGGGGACAAGCAGACGCAAACTATAACACAAAAATATTGATTTGTTCTACCCATGTCTGTGTCAGTCTTCTATTACTCACATCCAAAATTTAACTACCTATGAAAGGCCTGACCAATGACTTCATGTGGCTTTGATGAAACATCTAGATATAAGGCATGATATTCCCTTCTGGCTCCCAAAAGTATCATACACATTTCTTTATAAAAAATGTGTAATAGTCTGTCTGTCAGATTTACCAAAGTCCTAACCATTTCAAAATATTTGAAATGTGCAAAACCAAAGTTTACTCTCATATTTAAGGCAAACTCTTAGCACTAAGTTCCTGTACAAATGAAAAGAAAGTTAAACACTTCCACAACAGGATAGACATTTCCATGTCAAACTTTACAAACAGAGGGATGGCAACGAATGGAACAAAAGAAGACCAAAATCTAACAGGGCAAACATTAAATCCTGTAGTTCCACATCCATGATTGGAGGCAATCTGTGAAAAGATGTGAACTCCAAATTTCCTGGGTGGCTCTGTCTGTATAGCAATCCTTTCTTGTGCTGTTTCTACTCACTTGTAAATTTCCTAAGTCAACACATATATCAGGCTTCTCCAACATTCTGGGGTTTCCATTGTATGTCTGTCTTCACAACCACAGCTTCACACTCTTCCCTTTGAAGAACAAATTATCTATCTTTCCAGGCTTGCCTCTGAAATTCAGATGGAAACCTCCTTGACCCACATCTCTTGCACCCTGCATACACTTATGATTCAAGTATTATGGATGATGCCAAGACTCCATCAGATGGAGTCTTGACATAACTTCTTTCTCTCAACTATGGGGATTGAGTGCCTGAATTGCTGATTACTGTGAATGAAATCTAAATGGACAAATTCCTTAAGGTACTTTCATTTTTCACCCTATGGCTCTGGAGTTCTCTCTTCAGAAAAAGGTCTTTTACCTTTGCAATTTGCTGGCTGCAAAGTTTACAGAGTATTCCTATTTCTTCTGGGGCCTTCAAACAACTACTTTACTGTCATTTTTTATGTTATATAATGTATTTTTATTGTTACCAAGGCCAAGAATACTTTTATATATTTCTTTTCTAAATAATTTTATTGAGAAATAAATAGTAACGACAGTTTTACAAAATCGATGAATGGGATAGTTGCAATAGTTAATACATTGCATATTGTTGTCTTATTAGTGGCTATTCATAGTCCAAGATGCAGACATGGTATCCAATGCACAAACACTATTAGTACAAATCTCTCTATTAATTGAATTAACAGAATGTAGTTATATGTCTATTCTATTTTGAATATTCAGATACAAAATGGTCCTTCATTTATATCCCCTTTTTTGCTTTCTTTTATCAGAGATGGGTATCCCATTGTCATTCAAATATTATAGGTAAGTAAATACTTTACTGTCATTTTTTGCACCAACCAAATTCTATTCTGCCCAATCTGTATAGCCTATATGTTTACTAATTCTCAACAGAACTTTTGCCCCAACATTAACGGCGGAACTGCCTCATATTTTTCTTTTTTAGTGGGGGATTTTAGGGAAGGGTGAACAGGGTGTTTAAGGACTCACTACTTGATCAGACTTTTAGTGACCTGCCTGTTTATAATCTCCCAAGAGCTGGAATTAGAGTCACGCATCACCATGTCCAGTATCAATTGCTCTCTTGGCGCACCCTCTGGTAGTGCAGCACTGCAGGTCTAAGGATCAATCACCTGTCTCCTGGGCCTGCTTGCAGGAGCTTTAATCTGCTGAGCTATTTTGCAAGCCCTCAAATTTGGAAGGCCTTGAAATTTCTTCCACCAAATTAATTACTATGACTTGTTTAATTTGTCACATGAAGTTTATTGAGATGAGAAAAATTAGATAAATTTTCTGCCAAAGCATAACACATATGGGCTGAATTCACCTGATCAGTACAGTCCTTTTCCTTAACTGAAATTCCTGGTCCTAATCTTTACCAGACATATTTCTCTCAGCACTGTGGTCTTCTGTGTTCTGACCATAATCTGCCATCAAATTGATTTTCTGTTTATAACACTATAAAGCTCATTCTTCAGGTGTCATTTCAAAACATTTTTAAACTCTTCACATAAGAAGCTCCAAAGGGACCTGACCTTTGGTTTAGTAATAGTAGAAATGACCCCACATTTATGGTCCCAAAATATGTCTTAGTTTCTTTGTGTCATGCTGAGGCAAAATATCCAACAACAACAATTTAAAAGAGACAAAGGTTATTTCATTTCATTCTTTGTAGAGATGACTACAGCCCATAGTCAGAAGGCTCCAAAGCAGGGAGGTAGGTCAGAGATCCATCGCAGATGGCAAGCAGTATATAGTGGGACATGAAGGCAGCATCAATAAGGCCATTTTGATTCTAACTCTTTGTATTCCAGAAAGGCTGCAAAACTATTGAATCGTAAAAGCAACACCCACAATGAAGCTTCCATTATTTTTTATTTTGTTTAATAAATTTTATTTTTTTTTTACTTTTATTTTTTCCATAATTTTATTGGGAAATAAAATAGCAATGACATTAATCAAATCAAATTAGTAGGACAGTTTCAATGATTAAAATATTACATATTGTTTTCTTAGTGGTTAATTGTTGTACAAGATTCAGTCATGATATTCTATTTACAAACACTATTAGAGCACACCCCTGTAGTCATTGAATTAAGAGAATGTAGCTGTATATCTATCTTAAATATTTTGAATATACAGATTCAAAATGGTCATTCATTTGTATCCCCTTTGTTGT
>PVKA01051087.1:0-12367 GCA_004027165.1 Ctenomys sociabilis
AAAAAAAGAAAGAAAGAAAGCTGTGTATCACATTGTGCAGGAAGTCGTAAACCTAGGAGGGCTCTGAAAGAGAGCAGTCCCCTGGCTGCCTCCAGCATAACCACACCCACTGCGCCCTCCAGCCCCTTCTCTGATGCAGAGATGACCTCTTTGCTCTCCAGTAGAAGAAAAAGGCCCTGTATGACTTCAAATATTAGCTCAGCGCATTATCTGCCTGCTACAGCGGGCTAAAAATACAACTGCTCTGGCATTTTGGGGAGCAGCTTTATTTACTGTTCCACAGTTCCCAGGCCTCTGTGCCAGCAAAGTCCTTGTAGGGGAGGTCTTATTGCCTAAAATTTTGAGTAACTCATCAAAAGAGCTGAAGACAGTGAGGTAAAACAGACCTGCACAGAAGAGCCCCTGTATCTAAACTGGACAAGGTGCACCAAGTTAATCCGCACAGTGGGAAACATTCCCATTTCTTCCACCTAGAAACTTTGTCCTGGAGATGAAGGGACTCAAAGGGTCCCACCATACTGAGGCCACCAGCAGGTATGCGGCTCTGTCCAGAAGGGTGTAGGCACAGACCAGGACAGGGTAGGCTGAGACCACCTCCAAATATACAGTCAGCTCCCCTCGGGTCATGGGATGGAATCCCAACTTGGATGGGATGCTAATTCAACTTTCTTAAGTATTCAGAAAAGGAAATAAAGGAGTGAAAAACAATGACTTTAAGTTTTCTTCATCTAATTCTCTCTTACATGGAAGACCAAATCATTTTTAAGCTGAAGCAAAATAGTCAATATTTTGTCCTTGAGTCTCACAAAATGAAGTAAATGTCCCTTCTTACAAGGCTCTGTCACCATCTTTCCTCCGGGAAACCCAACTGCCATATTTTGGGTGCCTCTCCACCTGCCCCTCCCCCTATTTCATCATGGTCAAGGCCTCCCAAGGATGCACACTGGGGCGGGCAGCTCCTGGGGTGCACAGGGACCTGCACAGCTGCCACAGTGGCTGTCACCTCCCCAGCCACCCTGCCTCCCCCAGATTCCAAGCAGCCTCTTGGCGACACTATCTGCCTCACACGTCCACTGAGATAACAACAAAAGAACAACATTGAACTTCTTGAAAAGGAGCCTATTTCACTAGTACAAAGTTGATATTTGAACATTTTATCTGCACTGACAAAACAAATGAGGGGCTGGGGTAAGAGCACTTGCCTCACACTGAATCTCTGGGTTCCATCTCGCCCAGTGCAAACAGAAAACAAAAGCCTGATACTCAGGGAATGGAATCCAGGCAGCGCACCACGTTATGCTCAGTGACATAAACCAGGCACACAGGGATGAGGACTGCTATCGTCCCCCTTACCTGAGGCCCCAAGGGCAGTTAAATGTGGGCTGGCAGTTGCTAGGGTCTGGGAGCAACATTAGTGTGTGCTGGGGAAGGTTTCCTTTCATTTGGGAAGAAGGCTTTTGGGACACATGGTGTAGGGATAATACTTAAAAGTGTGATTTATTTAATGCCACTGAAAAATGGTTAACAGGGTAAAGTTTTACATTTATGTGCCTTTTAACACAATGAAAACAAAAAAAGAAAAACACCACTCACTCAAAAATAATCAAACAAAAAATTTCCCCTAATGTATGAATGCACAGAAAATTCCAACTGCCTCTATTCAGAGCCCTCTGGAAGAATCCCATGGAAGATGAATCAAAGAGCCAAGCCTGGGGCGGGTCTCAGCTACCACCACCCTGGCCAGCTGCCTGCCTGGTCCCCCTACCCCAGCCAGCCAGGAAGCGTGCCCTCAGAGTCTCCTCCCTGTAGACTAACCTTGTCACCCGCAACACAAACTCGCAAAATAAGAAGTCAAATGGGTAGCTGGGGATTTATACTCAAGATTCCCCCCCCCCCCAAGTCAAAAATGAAGCCCAGTTTTGCTATCTCCAGATTCCTCCATTGAGCATTTTAAAGGGAAACACCTACCTGCTAAACAAACAACCCCAGCCTACACATTTTCTGTAAAGATAACCTGTTGTTTTTCTGTGATACAAGCTTACACCCCACCAAATACTTCTTCCCACATTCTCAACGCCATGGAACAGTTTCCTGCCGCTTCTGCACACTCAAGCAACTCTGCAGACAAAGGGAAATGAAAATGAATGCAGCAGGGGCGGCACCATTCACCAAAAGCTCACGAAAATCCCTTCAGCTGAGGTTGTCTAAGAAGCTTGTGGCAATAAAATGCCTATGCTTTGGGCTGGGGAGATAGCTCAGTGGTCTAAGTGCCTGCCTGGCAAGCACAAGGACCAGGGTTTGATTCCCTGCACCACATGCCATGCTGGCCCCAGAACCCTGGGATCGCTGTGGGAGCCACCAAAATCAGGCCTGGTGACACTCGCCTGGGATCCTAGTGCTGGGGAGGCTGAAACAGGAGGATCAGTTTGAGTCTGAACTGCACAGTGAGACCTGTATCAAATAAAAAATGGCCATGCTTAAAATATCATTAAAAGGATATTGCTGCATTCTCACAAAGTGAATCCACCTGATTCCCAAGCACATGATCAGTGGAGGGATGAAATATTTCTGAAGAAAAATGATTTCAGGTATTCAAAGGAGTATCACCACAACTGGGGGCCCTGCCCTAACATATGGTGCCCTTTCCTAAATCTGGAGCAGATCTGGTGCTAGGGGCAATAAGGGGATGGGAGGGTACGAGGTGCGAGGTGTTCAGGTCTGGACCTCAGAGAACCACTCACTTTGTGTGTGTGTGTGTGTGTGTGTGTGTGTGTGCTCATGCAGGGTCTCACTACACAGCTTGGACTGGTAGTGATCCTCCTGGTTTTAGCCTCCCTAATGCTGGGATTACAGGCATGCACCACCATACCCAGACTCCATCAGTGCACCCAGGGGGCAGGGATAGCATGGCATGTGGTGCCAGGGATTGAACCCTGGTGCCTGCACTCACCTAAGCAAGCAAGCTTTGTCCCGTCCCACTGCCACCCCAAGGGTACTATGAGTCCATAAGGAGGGCAACGCACCACTTTCAGAGCCACAGCCCAGAAACATGCTGGCTGAGGGGCTTAGACAGTACAGCACAGGGAGGTTGAGGGCAAAGGTCGAGGGCAGGGGTGTCTCCCTCCAGAGGTGAATAGCAGGCCTTGGTCCAAGAGCCAGACATGCCAGCACTGTGAAGAAAAGCCACACAGTTGCCAACACTTGTTTCCTATGGGGAGACCGAGACAGACAGCAAGGACTAGTAGAGTTTCAGCTCTGTTCTTGAGATCTCATAGCAGCACTCACCCACGGGAGGCCAAGGTGGGGATGGTGCCCCCAGGATGGGAGTCTCCAGACTCTGCAGTCACACAGCCCTGAGTGCCAGCCCCACAGGCTCCTCTCTTCTAGGCCACCTAGCACTGGGGAGGGCCCAGGCCCAAACTAATGACAAAGAACCTCAAATGGGAGAAACACTGTGCTGGGCATTGACCCACCGCAACACAGCCTTCCTACTGCCGAGGCTGCTCCAAAGTTCTGGGCAGTGGGGACAGGTGGACACACCACACTCCACACCTGCACGTACCACACCACGTCACACCATACCATACATCACACACAAGCACACACATCAACACAGTATCCCATACAAGTTATACCACACACATGCCCAAGCACACCATATCCTACAAATGCATGGAGATACACATTCCAGAATCCTTTCTCATTTTAAAAAGACCATTAAGCCTTCTTCCGTATGGTAGATGAATGATGGGAAAGGGTAATAAAACATCGCAGATTTCAGAACAGAAATTAAAGCAAAACTTAAATCAGGGAGAAGACCCAAGTAAGAAAGGGGGGAAAAAAAAAAACCAACCTATTTTTTTTTTCTTTTTTCTTTAAAGAGCTAAATGTAGTGCCTTTCTTGGGAAATTCTAGATCCCAGAAGAAGATTTTACTTTTTTTTTTTAATGTAGAAAATTACAGGCTAGGGGCCAGGGAGATGGCTCAGGGTGAATAAGCACTTCCCTGGGCAAGTGCAAGGGCCTGAGTTCAATCCCTGGTACCGTCAAAAAAAAGAAAATTACAGACTAGATTAATGTGCAGCTCTGAGTTACTGGTTTTAAGAAACTATAATTAATGAAAGGAAAACAGTGCTTATTTTAAAAGAATTCTTTGAAAAAATACAATAATTGCTGAGGAGGCATAATGAAATTTAAGTCAAGAGAGTGTATTTAAAACCACTCAAAATCTCAAAAGGACCCAAACATGGTTTTCCACACCTGTAATTATAACAACTTGGGAGACTGAGACAGGAGGGTCCCAAGATAGAGGCTAGCCTGGGCAACTTAGTGAGAAACTATCTAAAAATCAAATGAAAAGGACTAGGGATATAGCTTAGTCTCAACCATGTTCAATCCTAGTACTAAAGAAAAAAAAAAAAAAAAAAACATGGAGAGGAATTGGCCCCTACAGTTCACACAGCAACCTTAGCTCCCCACCAGCAGGGGGTGGTAGCAGTGGCTGGCACACATCCAGCACTGCAAGGCCACTTGTGCTGCTGGGGAAGTGCAGGGGTCCCACACACCTGGCACTTCTGTAGCTTAGCCCAGTGCTGAGGTGAGGTATCTACAAGAAAAAGCTTCAGCCAAGAAAACCCACGCTGGCCGCTGGACATCTCACCAGTCTTGCCAAGAAGGCCAAGTACCAGAGGACAGCTGAGCAACCCCGAGCCAACTAATACGGCAGATGGTCGCAGGACTGCCAGTAGAGTCACCAGGACTCAACAGCAAGGAGAGTCTCAGTTCTTGCTTCTGCCAAGCACCCTGGCATTCCTTTGCTCAGTTGAGATGGAAATCGGCAACATGCAGTCCTGCCAGCTGTTGCTGTCCAATCCCTGCTTATGCTGGGCATTGCAGGCTGACTCCACTGGGTTCTGGGTCCCCACTGCTGGCAGTCACTGCTTTCTGCTACCAGCTCACGCTCAGTCGTACCAGCCAGCTGTCTTGGTTGGCTGCTGGTCTTTGCAGCTGTTTGGTGTCAACAATCAAATACTCTCTCAGATGTTTATTCATGTTACTTGGAAAGCTGAGCACTTGGTCTACACCACCTGAGAGGAAATCAGGAGCAGCTTCATGGGAACACAAGGGCATCTCTAGTGTAACAGGGTCTGTGCTGCAGCACGAGGGACCAGTACCAGGAGGGAGCCCTCCTAGACTGAAACCCAAGGAGTGCCTGGGAGGTGCTGCTGATGCAGCAGCTGCAGGCTTCTTTCAGCAAGAGTTAGGACTGATACCAGGGAACCTTCTAGAAGGCTTGCTGTGGGTGCCAGACACAAAAATAAGGGGCATAGGTTCCGCCCTTCCTGATTGCACCTAGTCCAGGGTGCCCTCTCAGGTGTCCAAAAGGGCAGCAGTGTGGGCTGAAGTGCCTGGAGGCGGGGAGGGCACTGCTACCTGGCTGGCTGCACTCCTGTCGGGGTGCAGAGCAGTGCTGCTACAGCCATGGAGGACACTGAAACTGGCAGTCCCAACCCACTGGGGCATAAGGGAAAGCAAAGGGCAGTGAGGAGAAAGAGGACAGAGTGCTGCTAGCTAAGCGGCATCCTTTCCAGCCAGTAGGGGAAAACGAAAGGTGCACACTTCTTCCGGGTCTCACCTAACAATGGCCATGTCCTGAGAGTCAGCTCCGCCACTGCAGTGTGACCTTCTCTTCATTTACAGAATCAATACCTTAGATTTTATGCACATTGTTGTTTTTCCTTAAGTTACGGTGAATGGTCTTGGACTAAGTACATTTCATAATACACTTTTCATGTTTCTGTGAAGCCTTTATATTGTAGGTTAGAAAAATACTGGTTTACAATGACCGGTGGGGAGAAGCCACCAAGGTCTTTAACACCAACAGTTTAGGAAGCACCACGGACTGTCACATGTCCAGGCTCCAGCTTGCCTACACTGAGCATGGCTCAGGGGTACAGCACTAGCCTGGAAAGTGTAAGGGCCCGTGATCGACCTTCAACACATAAAAATGAAACAATCCCCAAAAGCCACAAAAAAAGCCATTAGCCCAATAAGTATGGATTTACAGACTTTTCTTTTCTTCTAATTGTAGTAAACATATGTCACAAAAATTGCCACTTTTGTTTTGTGTTAGCACTAAATACACGCAGTGTTTGCAAACATTGCCACCATTGTCCCCGGGGCCACTTCTCGTCTTGTAGAACTGAAAGCCTGCCCTGTTCAACAGCTCTCCTGGAGTCCCTCTGCTTCTTTTATTGAATCAAGGAAGATAAACTGGCAGGCACCACACCACAGCAGTATACAAGATCCATAAAAGTGAGAAACCACCCAACCATCTTCCAGTGCAAGCAGGAGCCATGCTCTCAGAGTCCAATGCCCCCACTGCGTGCTCTTAGGCCCACACGACATTTCTCCAGGTCAAAAGGTAGGTGGCCCCCAGACCCCTCTGGACATCAACTTGCTAGGACATCCCTGGTGGCCTGTGGGAATGGCCCTCTCAAATACGCACAGGCCAGAGGATGGGCCCAAACCCACCAGGAAGCAGAAGAGAAGGATGGTCTTCTGCATCCGTGGGTGGGGAGGCTTTGGGCTGCTGCCCTTCACCACGGCAGTCTCTAATGCTAAGCATGGGCTCTGCCACTGAGCGATATCCCCAAGCTCCTTAATCACTTGACTTCATTTCCACTCAGTGTGGAGTCAGTAGGGCCTTTTTCTGGGAGGCTGCCCTTGGAATAGTGGCTTTTGGGGCCACCCCTTCCAGAAACCCACAAGTTCCCCTGCAGTGTAAACCTCAAAAGGGACCAGCTCCCCAGATTTCTGGAATTTATCCTGATACAGAGAAGTCCCCTCAGAACATTTTGAAGAAGCATTTCTCTTCCAAGTGGACTCAAGGAAGGAGTGAACTAAGTCTTAAGCCTCCTACAAAAGCTGCACTAGCTCCTTAGGGTCCAGGTGAAGGAACGGGAACAGACCAACTCCAAGACTCGAGGTGTGTCCAGTCACCTTGGCCACTTCATGCAGGGACTGGGTAAGGGCCAGACTTTAGGGATACAGATTGCCTAGGGAGATAGCAAGGGTTTGTGAGAGAACTACAATAATTTTCTTGTGGGTTGCAGAATGACACACTAAGCTTAATTCTGTCAACTTGATTAACTTGGGCATTAGTAAAACATACTTCTGAGTAGGTCATGGAGATGTGACCCTGGGTACTACATTTGGCTCCTGTCCCCTTCCACTCTGGCACTGTTGTCCTACTCTACTTCCCAGGTATCCTAGTTACTTTTATTCATTACTGAGACAAAATACCCAACACCCAAAGTAAAAGAAGGAAAGGTTTATTTAGCTCAGTTTGTAGAGGTTTTAGTCCCTTACCAGCTGGCTCCCAGGCAGGGTGGCTTGGCAGGGGGGCACTGTAGAGTAGGGCAAGTTCATGGCAAGCAGGAGGCAGTGTAAGCATATAAGCAGAGTGGAGACCTTAACAGCATCTCTCTATCCCTACTATCTTTTCCAGGCTACTTACAGTGAGTTACACTCCTACCCTTAGCTCTCGTGCCCGTGAACTCAGCATTGCACCATGAGTCAATCCTAGCATCGAACATTCTAGATCCAGCTACCTCTGAAAAAGTCCTGCCTATGACTGCAAGAGGCTTTAGAGGGACATCTAGACACAAGCCCTAACACCAGCCATCACACACTCTGCTCTGCCTCATCCTTCTGCCATGACACTGTTGCCTTGGTACACTTGGCAGTGGACTGAACTCCCTGAAATCAGAAGCCAAGTTAAGTTTCTACTCCTTTAACTTGTGTGGTTGGGTGTTGGATCCCAGCAATGGACACCAGGCTCACACACCTCATAACAGCAACAACAGCAACAACAAAAGATACAATCAAGAGTGGAATTCAGAATTACTCGGGAGATGCCAGTAATCCTGCTGTGTTATGCATGGGGAGAAAGAGAGTTGAAATCAGCTCCTTGATTCAGCCTTCTTGGTTCACAGGGTTCACGGCATCTCTTCTTATGCTATACCACTGAAGGCATGATTTATAAAGAATGCACGTTTATCTGGCTCATGGTTCTAAAGCTCACAATCAGGCTGCCACTTCTAGTGGGTCTCTTCTGAAAGACCTCTTTTCCTTCCACGGGTCCCACCTCCAGATACCATAATCAAGTCAAGTTTCCTCTCTCTAAACACCTCCCAAGAAGGACCGAATTCCAACAGGTGTGGACCTTTATGCCATGGCAGCAGGGACAGTGTCTATACATGAAGCACATGGAGATGAATTGGCTTTAGCTACGCAGTTCCTGCGATAGCCACAGGCACATCTCTTGTGAGATCATCAGTGATCAGAGATATATAGAAGACACCTCCCAAGGCTGGGGACATGGCTCTAAGGAAGAGCACTTAAGTACACAGGAGACCCAGGACTCGACCCCGGCACTGGGGCGGGGGAGCCCAATTCTACAAAATCAGAAGGGCTTTTAAAATGCAATAGTCAGGAAAAGCATATTTTTAGTAACTTTTGAAGAACAACAAGTAGACTTCATAGACATTATCTCAATCAAATCTACACTTTCTGCGTCAGGCACTGGTCCTAAGATCTTGGCAACTCATTTAATACCCACAATGACAAGCCCAGGGGTAGGCAGGTGCCAAGTCTCACCCAGGGGAGGAAATATTTTTATGAGATGTGTACAAGAAGCTCCACTGATATAGAGAAACAATATCAGTCCCAAAGAAAGATGCTTATAAGAATTCAGCATTTTATCAATGTAACTTCAAAAGTGATATTAGTGACTGTAAAATTAACGTCATATTTAAAAGATTATCCAAAATCAGCTCCTGAGGTTTTAAAACATTCAACAGGGCCAAAAGAAACAGCACTGAGATTTCAAGGAGAAAATGCCAATTAAGAAAAGTGCCTCAAATTCCTTGGAATGTAAACATCTTACAATTTCATTATGAAAATCCATAAAACCTGCACACTGGATGGTTTAAGTCTGCAAACCAGCAGGGAGTTTCCCTTCCATATCATCCAAAATTAGTAAATCATGGAAGATCAGGCTGTTGTCAGTACGGAGCCAACAGAGAAGAATTTTAAAAGAAACCACAATGACCCCAAAGCTCTTTAATTTCCAGAGCTCCAGAGTCCTCAGGGCCTCATGAAACACCCTGCTGTGCCAAAAACAACCTATAGAATTTCTTTCAGATGAAAAAATTTTAAATTGTTCACTAATTGCTCTTCCTCCTCCCAGGAATCTATCCTGGAGTCTCAGGCTGAGCATATTTCTCAACAAGTCTGGGATCCTAGAGCTGGTGTCTGGGGCAGAGAGGATCCTCAGAGAGGATCTTTGTGGGGCCTATTCCACCCTCAAAGAACTCTAGGAAGGTGGGGACCAGCGCAGAGTCCAGAATTTGCTGATGCAAGCATACAGCCACAGCACCAGTAAGTCATCTGGTTTCCATTCCACAAAGCAAAGCAGAGATCCATCCCGACTGATGGGAAAAGCCCGAGCAAAGGCCATGCCTGACTCCCTCCCTAGAGCACATGCTTAACTGTACGGAAAGATGCAGCTTTATCCATACTCTGTCTGTGGATTTTAACCCCTTGGAAGGTAAACATTCCCTTCAAAATAGAAGGAAATGTGCTTTTACTCCAAAACATTAACTATTGTTTTGGGTGTTGTCATGCTCACTATTTTTGGCCCATTGCTTTAGCAGAAAAACAACTTAAAATGGCAATGCCTAGCGTGTGCAATGTTGTGGTTTAAAAGGCAATCTCAGAAATTTTCAGAGCGCAGGAGGTACTGACTAATGTAGGATAAAATGCATCGATTCAGATTTGTCAAACACTGTATAACTACCTGGACTCACTACCGCTGGTATCTGCATCCCAGAACTTCTTGGGAATATATCAGTTTCTCATGTGGGAATCTAAGCGAAATAGTGATACCAGTACTTGAGATCTAACACAAAATCAAAGGCAGCAAAAATGAAAGTAGACATGTGAGAGTCAGCAAAGGAAATAAGCATCAGAATAAAAAGGTGACAGTACAAAGGGAAAAATATTTACAAACCATTTCTAATACATTAACATGCACACTACAGAAAAAGCGACTCAAGGTAGGGAAGGTGGCCACATCCACAATCCCCAGCACCCAGGAGGTTGGGGAAAGACATCAAGGTGAATTTGAGGCCTGCTGGGTTATGTAGCAAGACCCGTCTCAAAAAGAAAAAGAATTAAAGAAAAAAGTCAGCAAACATATTAAGTAATCCAATTAAAAATAGGCAAAATACCTGAATAGACATTTCTCCAAACAAGATATACAAATGAATTTTAGGTACATCAAACAATGTTCAACATCATTAGTTACTAGGAAAATCCAGTGAGACAGCAACTCACACCAGTTAAGATGCGGGGGCAGGGGGAATATAGCGAGTTTTGTGTCAAAACAGGAACTCTATTATTGCTGAAAATGAAATCAGTGCAGCTACAATGGAGAACAGTAGGAGTCTCCTAAAACAGAACTATTACCTTGTCCATTAAACTTACTCTGGACATATACCCAAAGTAATTAAATGATA
Source organism: Ctenomys sociabilis (assembly GCA_004027165.1). NCBI lineage: Eukaryota > Metazoa > Chordata > Mammalia > Rodentia > Ctenomyidae > Ctenomys > Ctenomys sociabilis. The sequence goes on from PVKA01051087.1 coordinate 10,583, forward strand.
GTCCTGAAGAAATATTTGCACCATTTTCACTGCATATTATCCACAATAGTCAAACAGTGGAAGAACCTAAGTGTCCAGAAAAAGATGGATGAATAAATAAAATGTGTTATGTGGTGTATACACACACCTATGCATGCAAAGCTGAATATTATTAGGCCTTTAAAGAGAAAGAAATGCCATCACATGTTACAAAAGGGATGAGATTTGATGGATTTATGCTAAAGGAAATAAATAAATCCCAAAAAGACAAATCTTAGTGCAATAGCTTTCCAAGTCATAGAGACAGGAAATGGAATGATGCCTGCCAGGGGCCAGGAAAGAGGGGGTACAGGAAATAATGAAGTATTTATGGGTACAGCTTTGGTTTTACAAAATAACAAATTCCATGAATGGTATTGATGACTATACAAAGTGATTATAGTTACTACTGAATTGTACACTTAAAAATAATGCCAGATAGATTTTATCTATAGTTTTTTTGTAACATCAATTAATTTTTGTTTAAATTGACCATAAAAATTTACTTAGGAGGGGCCAGGGAGATGGCTTAGTAGAATAAGCACTTCCCTGGCAAGTGCAAGGGCCTGAATTCGATCCCTGGTTCTGCAAAAAAAAAAAAAAAAAAAACTTCAAACGCAAATACTGTATTTTTAAAAGTTGGTTTTATATTGACTATGTAAATACGTGATAATTTAAATAACACAGAGTAATGGAGACAACCTTTAATAGTAGAAAATTGTTCAAGAATATCATATTCATTCATTATAAACAATGCTTCCAAACAAAGGCAGGGCCCAACCCCACTGGACCAATCTCCATGTCCACATTCAACCCTACCATCTGCTCCTGTACAGAGCATGTGGTGTTATACATACAGGTTCCTTTTGAAAAACGCAATGCACCAGAACAAAGTATTTTAAAAATAAGCTACAATAAATAATTCAATAAATAAATAAGTAGGAGTGCAGGGGCAGAAAATTCCAATTACTAAATGTAAAAGAGATGATAAACTACAAAGCCCCACACAGTCAAAAAAAAACATGCACACACAGTCCTTACTGTTGCCAGTAATTTCCCCAGATGGATGTTACACTGCTGGATGAGACAGGACGGGGTACTCCGGCCCCAAGTGTCTGGCAGCAAGGTACCTGCGCTGAGCCAGGACACACTGGGGTCCACAGTGGAGAAGCTTGGCAAGGACCACCCTAACCAGGCAACCAACGAGCACCCTCAAAAGGACAGAGGAACGTCACGTTCCTCCTGACCCATACAACATCGCGTCTGCAAGAGGAAACAGACCAGCCCAAGGTCTGGGACCTACTACAACAAACTAACCAGTACCCTTCCCAAGTGTCAAGGTCAAGAAAACCAGGCAATGCTGAGGACCCTCGCAGGCTGATAGAAGCAAAGGAGACATAATGACCAAAAGCTGTGTGAGCTCTTAGACCTGATTCTGTACCACAACAGATCTCAGTTAAAAAACAACAAAAGCCGGGCGTGGTGGCGCATGCTTGTAATCCCAGCACTCGGGAGGCTGAGGCAGGAGGATTGTTGTGAGTTCGAGACCAGCCTGAGCTACAAAGTGAGCTTAAAGCCAGCCTGAACTGCATAGCGAGACCCTGTCTCAAAAAGACAAAAAAAAAAACAGATGAAAACAATGTCTGTGATTAACTGGATGCTACCTATCACACCACTGATGAATGCCTGACCTTGGCTTCAGACAGTAACACTGAGGGAAGCTAGGAAAGGGTACGAGGAAAAGTGCAGCTTAGGGGCCTCTTCTGT
>PVKA01051088.1:0-12359 GCA_004027165.1 Ctenomys sociabilis
TTTGTCTGTTTGAGACAGGGTCTCACTATGCAGTTCAAGCTGGCCTTAAGCTCACTTTGTAGCTCAGGCTGGTCTCGAACTCACAACAATCCTCCTGCCTCTGCCTCCCGAGTGCTGGGATTACAGGCATGCACCACCACGCCCGGCTCTTGATTATCTACAAAGCAGCTGAAGCTTTAGCTTTTTGAAATACAACGGGCAGCCCTAGGCCTCATTTCCACCCTAAATCAGTTGTTCCCTGAACCTCATTCTCTTTTGCTGAGTGGCGGAAGTTATCTGTGAGGGAGGCAGTGGAGGAAGTGAAATGCCAGCCGTGGGTTTCAGTTATGTGTGTTATGATTGCAAGCTGTGTGTGGCCCAGCTGGATTTTGGACTCTGCACGTCTTTCATCTGTGAAGAATTACAAACCTGTATATTGAGGTTCCATTGAAAAAACTTGCCTCATGTCCTCAGAGGGTTAAACATAATAGGAATACTGATTTTTTGATATAGCAGTATGTTGTCCACTCAGAGCGCCTGAGTGAGGCTCTTAGCCTGGCACAGTATGAGAACCATCACGTGACCATCACAGGTGGGTGCCACAGAGCAACCCTCTTCTACTCTAATTTACTGCATTGGTGGAAAATTTGCAATTCTGTCTTATTTCTAGCTCAGCTGTTACTGAACAAGTTTGTGCAAATTATTTTTCTTACCAGACCCCCAGTTTTTAAATATAAATTATGAATACACAATGGTATTATCTCCTCTCACCTTGGTTGCTTCCCAGGCCTGAAACTTTAATGATTTTTACATCAATAAATACAACAGAAGCTTTCCTAGCGGTGCTCAGCAATCATCATGAAATGTGACAGATTCTTGGCTAAATAGCTGGGGAGTTGCTTTTTTTTTTTTTGATGGTACCCGGGATCAAACTCAGGACCTTGCTACTCAGGACCTTGCTCTTGCCAGGCACTTTTTCCACTGAGCTATATCCCTGGCCCACAACTCATCCTTTTCATAGGTGATATCAGAAGGTTTCTGGGTTTGATGTCAGAAGGTTTCCAGGTTTGACATCAGTCAGTGCTTTGCCCAACCTCCTGTGCGGATCACTTGGTACCCAATAAACCCATCATAACTTAGAATATCATGATTTGAAAATGTATTTACGTAATTCCAGCCCTCTGGGAGGCTGAGACAGAAGGATCATAACAAGAACTTGTCTTCAAAATTTTTAAAAAAATTATTTATTGGTACAGGGTGTTGCTATACAGCTTGGACTTGCATTGTTCCTCTTGTCTCAACTTCCCCAGCACTGAGATTATAGGAATGCTGGTTTGGGAGCCTGAATAGCATGTGATACTGGGGGTTGAAATTGGTCCTTGCACTTGCCAAGCATGCACTTAGACCACTGAGCTATTGCTCCAGCCCATAGGAATCTATCTAGATAACAAGGTTCTGCTGCGCATGAGCCATGTGTCTTTGCCCCTTAACCACTTTTCTTTCTTTTTTTTTGGCAGAACCAGGAATTGAACTCAGGCCCTTGTGCTTGTCAGGGAAGCACTTATTCCACTGAGCCACCTCCCCTACCCTCCACTTTCCTTTCTTTAGCAGGTTCACTTATGCAAGTATCATGCCCTTCTAAATGCTACATTTTTTCTTCATAAGCACTGAGTACACGAACTGTGGCATTAAATCATATTTCCTTATTTGAAATTGCTAAACTTCCCCCTCTGGACTTTCCAGAGATGCCAATTGGGAGAAGTCAGAATGAATAAGCAAGGAAGCTACTGGTTTGAAAAGGGTGTGTTGCTCCTGTGACTGCCCTAGAGGGGAAGGGCTGCTGGGTGGGTAGTGTGTGCTGATTACGGTTTCTGGATTTCCAGCATTGCCACACTTGTCTGTTTTAAATGGCCCTGAAATGTGAACCATGTATTCAACTGCAGGGTTAATGTTCCCACGAAGGCATTGTTTTTATGTCTTTAAACTCTGTCTACCCTGTTTACATCATGCACGGGTCCTACTTGTACTACCGAAGTTGCTGAACAGTAACATAAACATCTAGTCTGGTGCTTCTCAGCCTGTCTGCACATTTGAATCACCTGAGGAATTTAAAACAGGAAAGAGTGGACCTCCTGCCAGCCCATTAAAATAAGAATATCTTCAGAAAGGCTTGGATGTCAGTGTTTTAAAAATCTCCTTTGATCTTTCTACCTCAGCCAGAGTTTAAAGCCAGTGTTTAATGGAATAAATATGTATATAAACATGAATTTGTTGTCACCTAAATTTCTTGGAAAATTTTTTGGTGATTTGAAAAGAAAGGCAATTTTTTGCTAGCAATTGAATATTTTAGCAAGCCTTTCTTTAAAAAAGTTTCTTATCTTAGCTGAAACCTTTTGAGTGTGCTTTTGTGAAAGTTGGTTCCAGCTTCCTTATAATCTTGAAAGAAAGAAACATGTTTCCATATTGACACATCACATTCCAGACATTTTAAGTCACAAAGGAACTCACTGAAATGCTCTTTAGATGTTTAAAAAACAGAATTTTGGAGTAATGATGTCTTCCCACTGTGAACTCTGTACAGAGTACTCAGCTTATTGTCCTGCCTACCTTGTCCTAGCTGGGGCCAAGGCGGTGCCATGGTCTCACTGTGGGATGTTGACTCAGGGTCTTCCTCTCGCTGAGCCCCACAGTTTCACTGTAGGGGGCTGCAGCCCCTCACCGTGGTATGGATGAGATGAGAGCAAGCACTAAGGAGCTTGTGAAGCGCTCTTCAGCAGTGAGATTATTGAATTTTGCTGAGAGGCCAAATTATTATCCTTATGTATTAAAATCAGTGTGAAGTGTGTCTGACAGCTCAGTATGCATTTAAAAATCAACACTCTCATGGATCCAACCCATCCCCCTGGTCCTTTGTCCCAGCCCCTGAACATCTGGACAGCTGTTGCTGGGGGTGGGAGCGCCCCACCCCACAACCTCAGGATGTGGCCGAAGCTCCCTCTACAGCATTGCTACCCTAGCTCCAGGGCAGGTGTCCAGCTCACTCACAGGCTTGGTTTTCATTATGAATCCAAACTGAATTTTGCTCTGAGTCACAGGATATTTTTGGGCATGTTTTATCTGAATATTACACTTATGCCATCATCAACAGAATAATATTTAACATCTAAAAACATTACTCATATATGGAAAAAATGACTTATTGAGCAATTATTTAATTTTTGATCATTTTTGAAGAAATTGTGAAAAGATACTTGCTTTCCCTGTTAGCAAAAAATCATCAACCTGATGCCCACCAACGTTTCAATCTTTTAACTGCGAAACTGGGACTAGCCTAAGCATTTTAGATGAAAGATGATTGTTCATTTGCAAGTTAAATATTTGGTGTAAAGAATTATGTTCTTCCTCAAAATGTGGCTTTCTTAAGATGAATACAGGGGTCACAGGTATGTGACTCAGTTAACTTTCACAGAGCGAATCTCCCGTGTCAGCAGCACTCAGAGCAGGAGAGGAAGCATTCCTTCCCAGTACCTAGACATGCCTCGGGCGCCTTGCCCGTTGCCACTCATGTAGGAATGTGGGTTACAGGATCAAAACTCCTGTACAGATTGAATCATTGAGTTGTCACATGTTTTAGTGGTTGGGGGCAAGATCTGGGATTTTATTGCTCAGTTTTTGTATGTGTTGTCATAAGTCAACTCGTTGTAGTGTATTTCATTGGTTGGATGTACTGCAACTCATTCATTTTCTTTCTTTTTTTTTTGTCTTTTTGAGACAGGGTCTCACTATGCAGTTCAGGCTGGCCTTAAGATCACATTGTAGCTCAGGCTGGTCTTGAACTCACAACAATCCTCCTGCCTCAGCCTCCCGAGTGCTGGGATTACAGGCATGCGCCACCATGCCTGGCCCTACTCATTCATTTTCTACTTGATGGCATTTTGGGCTACTGTGGATCATAGTCCTGTAGGCCTGTGTCTTGTAGGTTTGTTGTAATATAATAGAAATTACACTATGTAGCCAATTAAAAGACTGAGAGTATCAGGCCAGGGAAGAAGCACAAGTAGACAGTGGGTCAGATGCATTGCTCAAGGGTACAAGAATACCAATAATTAAAGGACATGAAAAGTTATGTCATATAAGCAACTCCAGAAAGAAAGCTGACTAGTTATGTGACTAGCAGACAAAGAGGACTTAGATGGAAAAGGACTAGGTAAAAAGTACACATTGTAAAAATAGATAAAGGAGTTGATTGGCTCCTCGTTGCAAACTTGTGCCATCTTTTGGACCCAAATATGTGCCTACTGGGGCAGGGTGAGGGCAGAATGAGGGTGGAATGGGGGTGCCCTCCCTAGGCCAGGCCTGAGCCATGTGGCACTGCTGTCCTGTGTCCAATTGCTGGGTCCCCTGGCCAGCCCTGCTCCTACCTAGGGGCTGTGCCTCTCACCCACTGCCTTTGTTGGGAGCTCATAGTCGACACCTGCAGCAGCCTCTTCCACTCCTCCTCTGCTCCTGACCTGCATGACCTTGAACTTTTGGGGAGGAGGATGTGCAGGCGGGAGAGGGATCCCCACCTTTGTGGGAATACTCCCTACCTTTTGCTCTGTGCAGCAGAACCTCCCTGTCTAGCCTCATGCTTCTGGAGAACAGGGAGGAATGAGCGGTGTGAGGCTGTGTGTCTTCCTGCCTTTGTTGGCCACGCAGGCACCTGGCCACTGAGTTGCCCACCTGACAGTTCAGTGTGTTGTCCCTAAGTGTGCAATATCTGACCACATACAACAGAAATTAGTAGATGCTGGTCCTTGTGGTAGTGTGACATTCACATAGAAAATCACCGTAAGAAAGCACAGGTCAGGGAGCCTGGGGAAGCCAGTGGGTCAGTGGGCCTGACCACCTATGCCTCCGAAGGTCCCTGAGATTACCTGGTCCTTGGGTGTCTTCCCTGAGGGTCACTGCTGTCCTGATGGCCAGTGACTGTAGGTTAGGTTTGCTTGCATGCAGACTATGGAATGGAACCATTAGATAGTGTACTGTGCTTGGCTTCTCTCCCTGATATTGCATTTGTCTGGTGTGTTTTAAAAAATATCTTCCAAGTGTTAACTTGCTGTTTTCTTATTTCAGATGTTTTGGAAACCAATTATGAGAGCTTGCATGTATTAAATGTGGAAAGAAATGGAAATATTATTTATACTTATAAGGTATGCTTGTGTTTCCTTTCTTATCGGGCAAAATGTATAGAATATAAAATTACCTATTTAAATCACTTGTACTATCATTTTACAGAATTCTATACTAAACCCCTCTAGTCTTTAACACTGCACTTAGGGGTTGGGGAAATGGCTCAGTGGAATAAGTGCTGCCCTGGCAAGCACAAGGGCCTGAGTTTAATCCCTGGTTCCGCCAAAAAACAAAACAAAACAAAACAAACCAGTGTACTTAATCATGACTTTGCATTGTGTGTGATATTGAATAGTGCCTGACCTTCAGTCTTATGAAAAGTTTCTCTCTCTCCTCAGTATTGGGGATTGAATAAAGAACAATATAGACTTTTTTTTTTTGTAGAACCAGGGATTGAACTCAGGCCCTTATGCTTGCCAGGGAAGCACTTATTCCACTGAGCCATCTCCCCACCCCTACAGGGCCTTTTAAAAAAATGAGATAAAACTGCAGATCTGAAGTCCAAAATTTTTGAATAAATGAGCAACTTCATTTTCTAGAGAGAAAATGTTGAGAGATTTAAACCTAATTAATTTAGTTTCTGAGGACATGTCAACTATGACTGTCTATTCAGAATTGGATTTTCCAGAAAGAAAAAAATCAACTTTACTGAGACTATTTCCAGTGGCTACCCTGCTCTTCACATTGATTCCCAGTGATTCCTGTCCCTCTTTGGCTAAGAGAAGTTATTAAGTTGTAGCTAAGGATAGCGCATGTGAAGAATTATATGATTTTGGCCAGCAAGTTAGCTCAGCGGCCTAAGTGCCTGCTTAGGCAATAGCAGGGGCCAGGGTTAGACAGTGGAACCACATGCCACACTTGTCCTGCCCCTGGGCACACTGAGCCAGCCATGGAGGCCAGGTGTGGTGGTGCACACCTGTAATCCTAGCACTGGAAAGGCTGAAAATAGGAGGATCACTAAAGTCTGAGCTGCAAAGTGAGACCCTGTACCAGATACATAAAAAAAAAAAAAAAAATTATATGTTTAATTTAAAGAGTTTTACGTATAGGAATTTTATGGACTTATCCCATTATCTATTGTACATTTTCCTCTAAAGATACAATTAGAGTCACAATAAGACTAACTCACTGACCTGACCCCTTCCTACTGGACAGGGTCCCCACTCACTGAGTCACAGACCCCTTTGGCTCCCTGAGCCCCCAGTGACAGCTGAGTCAGGCACACCTGTGCCTTTTGGACACCCAGAGCAAGCTTCCTTTCAAGCACTTGTTGCCAAGACTGACTGAAGTTCCACTGCAGGTTTGTTTTAAAACTAGTGACAAGCTTCCAATACAGTAACATCTGGGTGTTTTCCTTTTTTGTAGGATGGAAAGGGAAATGTGGTCTTTGGATTATATGACTGCCAAACCAGACAAAATGAGGTAAAACCAAATCACCTATAGATTAGGTGATTTCTATAATAATAATCTATATGAGCTATAGATTATTCATTGTTTACTGCTTTTGAAGACTTCTCTTGAGGTGTCTGTTTTCTAGAAATGAATCCTAACTTAATTTTCTAGAAATTTATTTCTTTGCATCCTTTTCTTCCTCCACATCTTTACTATTTGTTGTGTCCATTGTCTTAAAAAATGCAAACATATTTGAAGCAAAACCCCAGGAAGTTCTCAGCCCTTTGAGATTTAAGTAAAAATGACTCAAAGCAAATTTCTAGCATACCGTTAAAAAAAGCAGGGGATCGAATGACGCCCTAAGATCGGTATGTTCTGTGTCATTCATAATACCTTCCAGCTCTGAGTTCTACCTCTGTTCAACTTTACTTTTTTTTTGCTTCTCATTCCTTTTTTAAAATCCATGGATTTTTGGAATAGCATAGTCAGTTATGGAAATTAGCCCCCCTTAATTTTTTCCCCAAACTCCTTATATAAGACATAAGTTGTTGCAGACAAAGTCTGTTTTATTTTGAGGGAAAATGGGCAGGGAGGGAGTCATTGTGTGACACAGAAGAACAATTTAGAATTGAGTATTAAATGTCCTTGAACTTAAATATTTTTTATCAACTCAACTTTTCTCACAGGTTGCCTTACTCTTGGGCTTCCAACATGTTCCTTGATGAATTCTCTCTCCCCTTCTGCTATCACTTTCTGTGTCACTCATTCATTCACTCATTCTGCCACTCCCTTATTCATGGACCCCCTTCCCGTGAGGGGCTGAAGACAGTGGTGGCCAGGACAAGTCTGTCACAGTACACAGTTTAAAGAAAGAGAAGACAAAATCCCAAGCTTTCCTGAAATCTTAAGCCTAATATCTAAGAGGTCTGAGTTCTGAGAAGATGGCTGAGAAGAGGGCCTAGCTCTCCTGAGAGCACGTGCTCAACAGGGAGGAGCAGTTTGTGTCCTGGTGTGTTTCACCCCTACTGCTCTAGCTGTCTATCTCATGAGCAGAAGGAACTCAGGAAGTGTTTTTAAGGGGTTGGTGGTGATAGGTTCTCTCTATAGCAGCTGCTTTTTAATTTATTCCTCAGTGACAAAGTTGGATTTTGAAATGTGGAGATTATTCTCCAAAATAAATTGGTTAAAGGATAAATTAATGAGAAATTTAAATAGCTTTTTAAAATAATTGACTCCTACTCCTAAACTGTGGTCACTAATTTAGGCCATTTTCAGTCACTGTAACAGAATGTCTGAGACTTAACTAATTATGGAGAAGAAACGTTTAGTTCTTACAGTTCTGGATGCTGGGAAGTCCAGGGCAAGGGCCCCACATCTGCTGAAGGCCTTCTTGCTGAAGGGCGGGAGATGAAAGGGAGAGAGAATGTGAGGGGAGAGCACGATGACCTGCTCTTATAACAAACTTGCTCTCATGGTGACTAATGCATCATAGTCACAACAGCACCAACAGGACCAGAAGCAAAAATGTCGTCTTGCCAGACCTGGAACATTTTCAGTCACTGACCATTGTATCTTTGTATCTTTTTCATGGATTCTGATTGCCTGAGTGTTAGCTTTTTTGCAAGGTTTCAAATACTTCTGACATTTTGTTTCTTCTTCCTTCCCCCACTTAATTTTCTTTTTCTTATTCAGATTAGAAAATTTTCATTATTTTATTTTCAAACTCACTGATTATTTTACCTACCATCTTGTTGCATCTGTCCATTGAGTTTTTAGAAAATGTATTGCGTTTTTCAATTGTAAAGTTTCTTCTTTTTCCTTTACTGTTTTCTTGCTGAGATCTCTCTCTCTCTGTCTCTATCTCTCTCTTTTGTTCCAAGCTGTTTACTTACTGAAGGGTTTTCACAACGGCTGCTAGAAAAGCTTTATCAGAGCAACCAGGTGACAGAGTGTTTGTGCCCATCACATCACAGTTCTTTCCTGGTTTTGGTGAGACGCGTGGCTTTCTCTTGTGTTCCAGATACTTTGTGCACCATGTGTGCATGCTGCATCTCACTGGGGTCTTCTGTTCAGCTTTCTTGCTCTGACTGTGCTGGCTTGGAAGTAGGGAGCACAGCTCTGCCTATTTCAGACCAGTGTGAAGGCCCAGAGTGTCCATGTGGCCTCCTTTGACTGTGGAGAGAAGAGCCTTGCTTCTCCAAGGCAGGGGCTTCAGGCCACCCCAGGCCTCTCCTTGGCAGGTGGGGGTGATGGGTAGGAGGCGGTCTCATGGGCACTGGGTGGTAGTGAAAGTTTTTATTTAGCACTTGACCCCCATCCTGGCCAGGAAGGGGCACCTCCTTCAGGCCACGTTGGGTGGGAGTCTAGGATCCCTAAGAGCTCTGCTGAGCCTTTGGGTAGGAAGAGGGTTCTTCCTACCAGTTTGGGATGAAAGTCCTGATTTCTTTTTTCTTTTTTCTTTTCTTTTTTTTTTTTTTGTGTGTGTATGTGTGTTTTCTGATAACAGTTGGTCAGGTGGGAGAAGGGCATTTTGTCATAGCCATACAAGTTTGGAGTCTAGGTTCCTACTCAGTCTTTGTTAGTGGAAGTTAGAACAGGGTTGCATTTTCCCCATGGTGTTTGGCTGGAATAAAGTAGATGTAATATAAAAGTTTTCTGTCTTGCTAGATATCCTCTTCTCTGTTTCCTTGGCTAGAGTGGGAGTGTGGGTGTGTTTGTTTCTGTGTGCTCCTATCAGCGTTTCTGTTGAGTTCTCTTTTTCAGCTTCAAATCTAGGATGTATGATGCAAAACCACTGTCACACCTCATGCCCACCATCCCTAGAATGCTTGCCTTTTCTCCTCATTCAGTGCCTGAGATTGAACCAATTGCATGCTGGGCAAGTGTTCTGTACTGACCCATGACCAAACCCCTCTGCCCCAGCCTTATGTATCACTGCTTTTCAGAATCGTTGTAGGTTTATTTATGTAATATCCAAGGATTTTAGCTCTAGTCAGTGGGAAGAATAGAGGAAGGGGGGGTCTCTTCTATCTTGGTCTCAGTATAAGTTTTAATTGAATACTCCATCCTCTCTCCTAGGAGGCGGGAGTAGCATATACCTAATGCCTGAGTGGGTACCACCCCAAACCTTTCTTCCTGACCTTCTTTCATCCCCTCCACTCTGACTCATGGGGGCCCACCCTAGGGGTCCCCCCAGAAGTGAATGTGACATAAGCTGGTGGAAGATGAGCACAGAATGGGCTTGGCAGGAACTTAGGGCTGGGACTCTTTCCTGCTGGGTTCGGTGACCGATGAGTGTGAGTTCGGAACTGCTGTGGCTGTGGGGACTAGAGCTTAGAGGCTGTCTCAGTTACTCTTCTCGCATTGCTGAGACAAATGACAGTTACTCAAAAATGAAGGAAGGAAAGGTTTATTTTGCTCACAGTTACTGGAGGTTTCAGTCTATACTCAGCTGGCTCCAAGGCAGAGTGGCACATGGCAGACAGTAACCTATCATGGTGGTGGCAAGAGCAGAGAGCAAAGGGCAGGAGCAGTGGCAACAATGGCTGCAGAGAGTAAGTCTGTCTCTCTTAAGTTGCATTCAGGCTGTCTGCTCCAGGCTGAGCACACTCATAATCCCAGCAGCACTCACACTCATAATCTGAGCAGTAGTCAGACCCATAATCCCAGCCTTGGATCATGAATTAATCACAAACTGTAGAACTGCACTCAATGACTACATGAGGCTTTGGGGGGACAAATAACACAAACCATAACAGAGGTGTGTTGTGTGGAGGAGGCTGTGAGAATGTTGTAAACCCCAAAAACTAAAAGATAGGTGTTTCCGGCTCTAGATCAAGCCTGTGCTGAAGCCCCACACTGTTTAGTTCTGTGAGTGGCGCTGGAATTCCCTTTTCCATAAACTCATCTGAGGAAGGTTTTCTGATGTTCTCAATGGAAGAATTCAGTACTTACACATTTTGACTGGAAATTCCACTTTGATATTGGATTTTGCAGAGGTTCACAAAGATGAAGTTCAGTGGGCTGTTGTAATCCCTACAAGTGGGAGGTAAATTAAATATCCATCAGTATTTAGAAACCACTTTTTACATCTGCAAGACTAACTGCATAGAGGTACAGATCTGAAGCTAAAAAGGGCAGGATCCTTATAATCCCGGGAGAGTGGCATGATATTGTTTTATTATTGGGGGGGTCAAAGAGGTTGAAGAACACCTGGTCCACAGTCACACAAGCAGCAAGTGGCAGAGTCAGGATTTGAACATGGATCTGGTTTGGGGCCAAGGTCTGTGCTCTTAGCCACTATGTTTAGTTGTCTCATGATTAAGTTTCAGCTTTTCTTAGAGATAAAAGTCCCATGTCTTACCATGGATGAACTTAGGCATTCACCCTTCATTTTGCCACAGTAATTCTTGGTACAGAGCTCAGTGGGAACTTGTTTACACACAACTGTTATATGAAACTCCAAATTAATATTTTCATTTTTATTAGCACCTGTATACATTTGAGAAAGACCTACAAGCTGTCAGTTGCTCTGTCAACAGTGAGAGAACTTTGCTTGGTAAGCTGAAGTTTTTTTTACTGCTATATACCTTTTAAGGGCTTTTAGGAGGTTGAAAGTGTTGGGTTTTGTTGTATTATATTATATCATAACAATGATTTTTCTGGGAAAGAAACATTCTTGAGAAATCAGGCTGAAGTTTAGAATCTGTGGGGTATAACTGCAGAAATGTATCCATTGTGCTTCACCCGAATGCTCCACTGACAGATCTTTTGAACTCTCATTTGTTTTAGTTGTAAAATACTAAATTTTAACACACCACCATGTGGATTTTCCTCCCTACTAGCTACAAGCTTAGTTCAATCTTCTAAAGAAGGAAGAAGGAATGAGCTTCAACCAGGTAATGAAATTATACTTTTTCAAATATATGAGTAGATGAAAATTTATTGGATTAAGTCACATTTCAAGCTGAGCGTGGTGGTGCATGCCTGTAATCCCTGCACTCAGGAGCCTGAGGCAGGAGGATCATTGTTAGTTCAAGACCAGCCTGGGCTACAAAGTGAGCTCAGGGGCAGCCTGAATTGCCTAGTGAGATGCTGTCTTCAAAACACACACACACACACACACACACACACACACACACACACACACACACACACACATCAAATTTCAAGCATCTTTAGAATTAAAATGGCATTGTTGGGCAGGCCAAATAGCTCAGTGGAGTAAAGTGCCTGAAAGCAGGCATAGGGGCATAGGGTTTGATCCCCAGGCCTGCCATTCCGGCCCCGCCCCTGGGACAGGCTGATACAGCAATTGAGACTGGGTGTTGTGGTGCGTGCCTATACACCTAGCTCTTGGGAGGCTATAAAAAGGCAAATCACTGAGTCTGATCTAGTAGTAAGACCTTGGACACCCTGTAGACCTTTCCTTAAAAAAAATGCCATTGTCATTTGAAATGTTTTGTTTTTAAGTACATAAGGAATAGAAGTTAATATCACAGTAAATACAAGTTGTGGGGTGCTAATTAGCATGTGAAAACTAAACAAATGCTGAGCTCACCCTAGAATCCCATGGCTGGGAGCTGGTATAAAAGGTTAGACAAGCCTTGAATGCTATTTTTAAGATGCTCTGGTTAAGTATGACTATTGCCTAGTGGATTATGAATAGCCCAGCAGACAGAAAGGCAGCCTATTAGGTTGCCAGACCCCACTGGATTGTTCAGTAGCCCTGTGTTGCTGCTGACATTTGACATTTTATTTAACATTCTGTGTCACCCATCGATCCATAACACAACAATGTGGGCTGCCTACGGTGG
>PVKA01051089.1:0-12372 GCA_004027165.1 Ctenomys sociabilis
CATCGTGAGCCCATAATATTAAGCTGAGCTGTAAATGGATATGGTCGACAATTTCTTTGAATAACTCCCTATGGTTGCAGAATGCTGGACTGTGTTGGATTGTGGTGTCGAGTTCAAGCACCTAAGGTAGTTGAATGTCAATGGAGTGCCCACTTTTGACAGGTGTAGACAAAGGAAGGGTTGTAGAAAGAAAAATTCAGGATGTGTGTGTATAGACAGTACAGTTGGGATAGATAACGCTGTGTTTCTACATAATTCTATGAGAGGCAAGATCTGCACTAATGGTGGTTGGACAGGATATTATGTTGGCTTTTAGTGCTATGGTCATCCACGAGGTAAATAATTATTGAATCTTTGATATAATTCAGCTATAAAAAAACCTGTAAATATAATTTCATGTATGCACCTTGTACAGTACCAAAACGTTACGAAAACAGTTTGCAATGTATTAATTCATCGACTCTGTATGGTTAAGGTGTCTTGAAACTGTCTGATTGACATTTGTATTTCAATAAAATAAAAATAAATGGAAAAAAAAAAGAAATTGGCAAGGTGGATAAAGGAAGTTAGGATTTAAGCAGTGCGTGCTATATGCATATGTGGAAATATCAGGTTGAACCCCCTTAATACGTGCAATAGATACATGTTAATAAAGGATTTAAAAGGAAAAAATTGTAATGAACAACCATATCTGAATGAGGGTTCTCTGCCTTCAGAATTCATCATAATCATCTGGTGGGCTTGTCACAGCTCAGTTTGCCTGTCCTCCTCCCCAGAACTTCTGATTCAGTAGAATTGAAGCAAGAATCAAGAAGCAGCATGTATAAAAGGTCCCAGGTAATCCTGTTGACACTGAACCACAATTTAAAGCCCACTGAACTCAAGGAATTTTGCCTGGAAAGGAGGATAATAAATTTAACCATTGGGAATGGTGGCACATGCATGATATCTCAGAACTTGGGAGGCTGAGGTGGGAAGACTGCCACGTTTGAGATCAGCCTGAGCCACACAGTGAGTTCAAGGCCAGCCTGAATTACAGAGAAAGACCCTATCTCAAAAAACAAAAACAGACCAAAAAAAAAAAGGAACTGCAGACAGAGGGTGAAGTGGGCCAAAAGAAGTGTATTGGTAGTGTGTCTCTTTGTGCATATATGCATACATAGGGTGGAAACTGAGGAAAGAAAAAGCAGTCTATTTGCAGTCAATGAAAAAAGATGACTTTGTAGATGTTTCACTATGTAGATGTACACAGTTGACAATGTTCCATTGTCCACTGGCTCCAAGGAAGGACAGCACAGCAGCAGAGCCTCGGAAAATCAAAGCAGCTCAGCACATAGTAGATAAAAGCAGAGAAAATCAAGGGAGGATCAGGGAGAAGATGAACCCTTGTGGGTCACACCCACACTGATCCACCACTTCTAAGCATACTCATCTTCTAATAGCAATCCAGCTATAAGGTCCAGAACCCAGTTACCTTCCAAAAGCCCCACCCATGAGCACATGAAGTCTGAGTAAGCATTTTTGGGAATGACCCTAAGTGCAGGCAACAAAAGCAAAAATAAAAACACTTCTGCAAAAATAAGTACATATACTCTCTCATATTCGGAGGCTAAAACATGTTGACTTTAGATATCAGGAACAGTAAAAAAGAGGGAAGGAGGAAAAAGGTGATTAGATTTATCAGTGCATACTACATCTATGTATAAAATATCACACTGAACTCCATTGATATGTATGGTTAATGCATGGAATAAAAATGAAAGCCTTCTGTACAGTAAAAGAAATGATTAATAAAGTGAGTGGACACCACACACAATGGAAGGAAATATACGCAAACCATAAATCTGATAAGAGCTTATTATCCATAATATAAAAGGGACTCAAATAATAGGAAAGCAAACAACTCAGTTTAAAAATTGGCAAAGCAGTTGAATAGACATTTCTTGAAAAGGGATATTCCGAAGATCAACTGGCTTATGGAAAGCAAATGCTGAGGATCACTAATCATTGGGGAAATGCAAATTATAACTATAGTGAGATGTTACCTCACATCTGTTAAGAATATTTTTTATCAAAAGAAATGAAAACAAGAAAGTGTTGATAAGGACATTGAAAAAACTATACACTACTAATTGGAATAAAATTAGTATAATCATTATGGAAGATTCCTAAAGAAAAATTTAAAAACTAAAACTGAGCTACCATATGATTCAGCAACCCTACTCCTGGGAGTATATGCAAAGTAATTGAAGTCTCACTGACAGTCTCTCTGAACTCCAATTTCATGGCATTTGTCATAATAGCCAAGATGTGGAATGAACGTAAGTGTCCAGCAATGGATAAATACATGAATAAAAAGTGGAATCAACTTTTATGGCAATAGGGATGAATATAGAGGGAAAAAAGCCAAGCACAGAAGGACACATATAACATGATCTTACCTTCATTTGAAATCTAAAGAAGTCAAATTCATAGAAGTACAGAGTAGGAAGAAGGTGGGAGCTTGGGGAAAAGTAGAAATTAGAGATATGATAAACTGTTATTTGGGTACAGAGTTTCCATCAGACAAAGGGAATAAGGTTGAGATTGCATAGCAAGATGAGGTGTGCAATAATATTTCATAATAATATATTGTACATCTCAAAATAATTAAGAGTATATTTCAAATATTGCACCTGATGTGATAGTTATGTTAATTAGCTTGACTTAATCCTTTTACATCATATATATTAAAACATCACAAGGTAAAAAAAATCACAGCATGATCCACAAATACAAAAAATTATGATTCCTCAACTTAAAATAATACTAAGTTTTAAGTCCAAGAATAATTTGAAGAAAAAAGCAAGATCCAAAATAAAAAGTACTGCAGAGAGAGAGAAGATAAAACAAGAATGGAAAATTATTGAGGCTAGGTGCACAAGTAAATTTATCACATCATTGATTCTGTCTGAGATTTTCCCTATTAAGGATTTCTTTGAGGTTTAGAATGTAGTAGGTCAATGTTGCAGCTCTTACCTAGCATATGTGAGACCCTGGTTTGATCCCTTGCACTACAGAAAAAAAAGAAAGAAGGAGAAAAGTTAGGATAGAAGGGGGGAGGGAGGGGAAGAGGGTAACAAAGAAAAATGAAAATTAAAATGTAAGATAATAAAAATAAATTTAAAATATTAAGGAAAAACTTCGTAGTTCAATGGGCACAATCAAAAAATTGAAAATACAAACCATGTAATTGGAGAAAATATTTGCAAATTATAAAGTTACATATCTGACCAGGTATAGTGGCACATGCTTATAACTCCAGCTCTTGGAAGGCTCAGGCAGGAAGATCACCAAGAGTTCAGGGCCAACATGAACTACATAGCAAGATCCTACTAAGACACACACAAAACAGATCAAAAAAATGAGCAAAGAATCTGATTTCAATGTTCCCCAAATACATACAGATGCTCATAAGTACATGAAAAGCTGCTCAAATCAGTAATATTAAGGAAATGTAAATGAAAACAATTACAAAACCCACTTTGGATCTACTGGGATGGCTATAATCAGATAATAACAAGTGTTGACAGGGATGTAGAGTATTGGAACCCTCATGCACTGTTGATGGGAATATAAAATGACCCAACTGCTTTGGTAAATGGCTTGTCATTTCATCAAAAGACTAGACAGAATTATCATATGATTCAGCAAATCCATTCCTAGGTGCGTATCTAACAAAAAGGAAACAAAATGGTTGACAAAATCTTGTACTCTAATGTTCACTGAAGCATTCAAAACAGTCCAAAGGTTGAAACAGATGAAATGTTCATCAACTAATGAGTGGCTAACAATGAGATAACTGTCCTTGGCAATAAACAGTGATGGAGTGTTGATGTGTACTGTAACATGCATGATCCTTGAAAATGTTATGCTAAGTAAAATAAAATCCCAAAAGACAATATATTACATATCTATTTATAAGAAATGTACAAAATGGGCAGGGTACTTGGCAGGAACAGGGAGTACCTGATAATGGGCACAGCATTTCATTTAGGGGTGAAGAAAAACTACCTTGGAACTGAGACTTGAACCCACACTGAGCCACATTCCATCCTTTTCTTGCTTCTCATCTTGAGATAGGGTCTCAATAATTTGCTACCTTGCCCATGTTGGGCTTGAACTTGCAGTCTTCCCATCTCAGCCTCCCAGCTCGGATTACAGACATGCACCATCATATGCAGCTTGAAAATGTTTAAAGTTGATTGTGACAATGGCTTCACAACTCTGTGTACACAATAAAACCAATACACTATATAGTTCTGATTGTATGAACTACTATATAATCAGAATATCTCAACGAAGCTATTATTCAAACAAAAGGCAATAGCTTAATCAAGTCTGAGAATCTGTATCAGAAAATGTTGAGGTGGAAGCATTCCAGGTTTAGTGGAAAGACACCCACTGGGTTTTCAAGAGATCTTTGAACTTTTTAATTAATTAGAGTAAAATTAAATAGAGTTTATTTGCTCTTACACTTGCTTTATTAGGGAACTTAACATTTGTTTTAGCTGGCCACTTGAGTAAAGAACTGCCTCTTTGTTTTAAATGTTCACTGGGAAAATTTGCTATGTCCGTTTCACACACACATATCTTCAATCACCAACTCCCACATCATACGCTGGGCTCTGTCTGCACTTTTGGATGAGGTACAAAACTCTCCAAAGTGGAGTCTGGTAACATAAACAAAATCACATGGGTGTTACATTGTGTATCCTTGATAAAAAAAAAAAAAAAATACAAGGCAGATTAAGGAAGTAAAATGAAATAGTGGCAAGATCCTGTCTTTGTATTTCAAAGCTCTGGCCCAAGCACTATTCTGCAGTGCCAGGGTTTGGCTGTTCAGTGACCTGAAGCCCAGGTATTAAAGACTGGGCCCCAGGGCACATGGAGGCAGGCAGTGGAACTCTTGAGAGGCAGGGCCTGGGGAGCCATTTAGGTCACAGGTCCCTGACTGCCCTTTCTTCCTCCTCACTTGCTCCCTCCCCTCAGATGATAGCCTTACTCTGCTGTGCACATCCACCTTGCCCCAGCCTAAAAGCAATGGTCCCATTCAACAGCCCTCCTCCAAGAAAAAAATAAATAAATTGTAACAGGCATTTGTTATAGTGACAGAAAGCTAACACCTAGTGTCTGTGAGTCAGTTCCCAAACTCACACTCTGTTTTTGACCTAGATTTGAGATCAGGTATGATTAGTAAGCTCTGTGGAGGAAATGTCTCAAGCATATTCAGTGAGCCAATCTCAAGTTTAAGACTGTAACTGTAGACCATGATCCTCTTGCCCCTTGCATGTGAAAGGCACATCATCGTGAAGCAATGTGTTTTAAACCTAAAAGTATGCCAGCAAATCCCAAGTGCTTTTCAAATGATACTTGTGGTCCTTGCTGGTTATAACTTAGGGCTCATTTTAGATCCAAGAGTAATTGCTTTTAATCAAAATTAATTCTATAGTTAAAATCCTCCTTCTCCTTCTCCTTCTCCTCTTCTTTCCCCTCTTCCTCTTCTTCCTTCTTCTGTGGAGAATTTGCTTCAGTGAAAGTATTCTTATCTGGGTTTACTGCTTTTTTCTTCCCATAAACTTGTTCTTGTGAAAATTCAGTTTTCTCAGATTCTTCTCCAAAAGAAGAACATACTGAGTAAATTTCATTTTGAAAAGCTTTTAGGAAATTTCTTAAAAGGTAAAGTTAGCCATGTCCAAGCAGTGACACTAGAGCTAACACTGGAGAGCACAGTAGAGATCCATAGTTTATTGTCATGCCATCAGGATTTTTGAATGCGAACCCTTTTTTTTTTTTTTTTCAATTTTCCCACAATAGCTGCCAAACTTTATTACACTTTTTTCCAAAAGGAAAGTACATTATGTCACCAAATTCGGAGGACACACTTCAATCACTTCATGCTTTCCATAACATTAGATAGTAGATGGCTCCCTTGTTGAACTATCGCCTTCCTCTGTGTTCCCTAAACTTAATTCATCCTGATTTTTCCTCCTAACTCTCTGGCCACACCTCCTCAGTCTCCACTGAAAATGGCTCCTCAGCTGCCAGGCTTCTCTCTCCAGGGACTACGTGTGCTGTGTCCACAGTGGTGTTCTCGGCCTTCTCCCGTCTTTCCCCCTCCTTTCTTCCATGTCTCACCAAACAGCATCTCCACTTATCTGGTTTCTTAAACCAGAAACCTGGGAGTCTCTGTTAGTCAGATTTCTGTCTCCATAATAAATACCTTGAGATAATCAACAGGTAGAGAAAAGCAGGAAAACTGCTGGTTACAGCCCTGGGCAGAAGGCTGACGGTAGCTGCAACCTACAGCAGAGGATACCTCAGGGAGAGAACTTCAGGGAGAAAGAGTACATTTCTTTCTTTTTTGTTTTGTTTTGTTTGTTTTTGGCAGAACTGGGGATTGAACTCAGGCCCTTGCACTTGCCAGGGAAGTGCTTATTCCACTGAGCCATCTCCCCAGCCCCTGAAGTCATACAGTTCATACATTACACAAACCTATACTGTTTGAATGTTGAGCAAGCAGTATAGTACTTCATGTAAATTTTTCAGCTTTGTGCACCAATGAGATTTCTGTTGTTGAAATAAAATACCTGAGATACACAACCTAAAGAAGGAGAGGTTAATTTTGACTCAGTGTTTTAGAAGTTCCAGTCCATGGTCAGCTGGCTCAGAGGCAGGAACACCATGGTGGAAGATATAACAGAGAGAATGCCACTCATCTTGTGGTGCCCTGGAAGCAGAGAGAAAAGGAAAAAGATCCAGAGAGGAAGGAGGCCAGGAAGGGGACAGGAAATACTGTCCTCAAGGTTATATTGATAAGTGCACTTTACTAATCTCTCAGGCCTCCCTCAACCCAGTAAAATTGAGTCAAGATTAACCACTACAGGGCTAGTGCAATAGCCAAGCAGACTAAGTGCCTGCTTAGGCGAGTGCAGAGGCCAGGATTAGGGCAGACTAAGCGCCTGCTCAGGCAAGTGCAGAGGCCAGGATTAGGGCAGACTAAGTGCCTGCTCAGGCAAGTGCAGAGGCCAGGATTAGGGCAGACTAAGTGCCTGCTCAGGCAAGTGCAGAGGCCAGGATTAGGCCCCCATTACTGCCTGCTAAACCCACCCCATCCCCAGGCATGCTGAGCTGGCCGTCAGGACTGGGCATGGTGGCACACTCCTGTAATTCCAGCTCTGGGGAGGGTTGGGGATATAACACAGCGGCCTAAGTGTCTGCCTGTCAAGCACAAGGTCCTGAGTTCAATCCCCAATACTGAAGGGGGGGGAGGGAAGAGAGAGAGAGAGAGGAGAAAGAGAGAATGAGTGAATACTTCTAGCTCTGGGGAGGCTGACTATAGGAGGATCACTATGACTAGCTGCATAGCAAGACCCTGTACCAAATACATTTAGAAAAAAAAAAGATTAACACTAGGTAGGAGGAAGCCACAGAGGCCAGACATCAGGATGAATAAGGATGTAGCAGATTCCACAGACACTCACAGCATCCTCTGCCAGGTGGAGCCAGGAAATGATCAGAATGGCCTTGATTTCAATAAATAGGCTGCTTTTGAGAAAGAAAAGAGGGAGAGAACATGAGAGGAAGGCAGCTTCTGCCAATGAAATAGATCCTATCATGACCCAGAACTCCTCACTGGATGTGTCCAGAACTGTTCCTAATCTCCAGGTATCCCTCACTCACAGCAATTCCCACAGACCTGTCCTGTGGAACAGGGATTACTGGCTGGGAAGGAAGCAGAGACAGCATCTGCAGGGCCAGGAAGGGTTGTCAGAAGATGGATGGAGCACAGAAGGTTTTCCACCCAAAGGGGGTTCCCCAGGACAGCCACCTCCCTGGGCCTGTGCAGGAGAAGGGATCAGGGATGAACAGTGTTTGCTGGTGCATATGCCTGCAGGGCAGGGTGGGCCCTGGCTTTCACCCTGCCCCTGAGGCAGAGGGCTGTTGAGACAGAGCTTAATCACCTGTGAGTGTACTTCTCCAAGAATCATAGTTTCAGCCAAAAATAAACTTCTCTTTCTTAAAAAAAAAAAAAAAAAAAAAAGATTAACCACTACACGTAGCAAAAAGGTCAAAAATCTACTTTTCACGGAACAGAATATCATCCTGGGATCCTAACAAATTACCTGATACTGTGGCATAAAATATAAAGTCAGGAGGAGTGCCGCATGCCTGAAATCCACTTATTCAGGAGGCTGAGACACTGGGGAGGCTGAAAATAGAAGCATCACTACTACTAGCTGCGGAGTCACAGGCCAGCCTGGATAATTTTGTGACACCCTGTCGTGAAAGTTAAAACAAAAATGAAAAGGGCTAAGGATGTAGCTCAATGGTAGAGTGCTTGCCAAGCATGCAGGTTGCCCTGGGTTTCATCTTCAGCACCAAAAAGAAGAAAAAAAGTGAAGTCCAACATTTTCATTGCCCCAGACCATGATATTAATAAAGAGAAAGGAAAAAACGAGGAACAAAAACTTTGGGGCCCGCCAATAAGCATCTAATTCCACAACTGAAGCTAATTTGCAAGACTTGTTGAAAAAGGCACTTGGAATTTCTCATCCTGGTCCCTTCCTCCTTCTGTGTGTGACATAGGGAGAAACAAAGGTAACAGACAAGGTCAGACCCTGCTAAGAGCCTCCCTTGGTCTCTGCAAAATGCCCATTGGCTGGAAACAGAAGGGACTGGTGAGGTCAGCACAGTACAACCCAGGCATGTTGTCTCAGTGAGTTAAAGAATGAAATTGTGGACAGAAAGGAGTTAAGGAGAAATTGTTTTTTTGGAAGTATAAGAAGAAAGTTCCTGGTTGGATGAGTCCCAAGAGGGTCATGGGGAGTGGGAGGGTAGGGGGAGCTCTTTGTCCAGAATCTTTTATGGACAAGCAGGATGCAGGAATCTACACAGCATCCAGGGGTCACCTATCATAAGCTGCTCCACAAGTTTAAAAAAAAACAGTTAGGACTCAGGTTTTCTGATTAGAGGTTGAAGAAAATTATGACTCAGCCAGCAGAGTTCAAAGAAAACCTAGTTCAAAGGAAAACAGTTACTCTGCATTTTTAAATTCCTCAAAACTGGCCTGGAGGTAGAGAGGTATTCTTAGGTAAGCTGATGTATTCTATTCTGCTTGTTTTTAATCTGAACTGTTAACATTTTTCCTGTGTTTGCTTTTACATTTCTAAAATTAACTGTGTGGCTTAAATGAACTCTTCACTCAGTGTGCATGGCATTCTCTTTTCCGCTTACCAGCCTGACTCCATCCTAGGCTCTGTCCCTCAGTCCATCAGCTAAGGAACTGAACCACCTCTTAGACTTTGAGGACCCAGCCACAGTCAGCTCTTCAGCCTTAGAGAAGCTATTTTTAGAGCAGTGTTTCTCACAGTGGAAGCTGGACCACAGCAGCTCTTGGGGAGCTCTTGGAAATGCAAGTTCTCAGATCAACTTCTTCTCACTGGGAGCTCAAGGGCTCAGTCCTAACATGTGTTTTCCACACCCTCTGGGGGATTGTGAGGCAGGAAAGCTTGAGAACCTCTTCCCTTCGCATCTGTTTACCCTTAAGGGCAGTCACAGCCTGAGGCCCCTGAACAGGCCAGATCCCAGCTGTGGGATGCTAGGAGCATTTTATTCTCCAGGAAGAAATGAGTTTCCTGTCTGAAACCCTAGGGAGAAAGTGTAACTGCTGTTCATTTGTGTTTCCAGAACTTCTTATGCAGAAACTTTCACATTTCTATGAAACTACACGCAACAGTTAAAAATACAGATTTTTTTTTCTTAAATCAAAGAGAAAAGATCAACAGAAGGCTAGCCCTCTTCTCAGAAATGAAGGGCACAGGCTCAGGAACCAGAACGTCTGAGCCCTGACCCTCGCTGGCTATGTGACCTCAGGAGGTTACTTAGTCTCTCTGTCCAACAGTTGTCTTATCTGTGGGGTGGGGCAGTAACACAAGTAAGATGCTTGGCAAGTGCCACTGGTCTTTATCACTATATAGATACCTATTATTATGGCTGGCAAGATAGCTTAGCAGACTGAGCACTTGCTTAGGCAAGCCCAGGGGCCAGGGTTTGATCCCTGGCACAGCATGCTGCATAACCCCAGGGTGTGCTAAAACAATAATGAAGTCTGGGCGTGGTGGCACATGCCTGTAATCCCAACATTGGGGAGGCAGAAAACAAGAGAATCATTACAAGTCCAGTCTAGTGAGACCCTGCACACACACACACACACACACACACACACACACACACACACACACACACAAAGGTACCTATTACTGAAATAAATGAAGAGTAAGAGGGGGCAGAGGCTGGCTGGAAACAAGAATAAAGTGCTTCAACACATATTTTATTATGTCAGAAGCTTTCTAAACCAGAGCTGCTTTAAGACCCTGGGACCATCTACCTTTACCTTTCTCCTAGAGCACCTCTCAGGGGGCTGGCCACACCCATCATGCTGTTTGGATGGAACCCTGTGGGTAGCAGGCACCAGCTGAACCCCAAGCAGGTACCCAAGGAGAGTGAATGAGCCTGGAGCACAGAACACAGCAAAGCAAACATCCTGGGGGGTAGGGAGGTTGAGAGCCAGACAACCCAGCAAGAAGGAGGCAGTCCTGAGAAGCAGGTGAAATGTAACCCACTAAGGGGGAAAGCACTGTTGTCTACCTTGACATTCATTGTTTCTTCCTTTTTGCTCACAGAATCCTAATTTTTGCATGTTGCCACTCATGAAGATTACATATCCCAGCATCCTCTGGGTTTGTACGGCTACCTATATGAGTGTTGACCAATGAAAGATAAGTTGAAATAAGCTTGTACTCTCTTCTTCCTTCCTGCTGCCCCAAGTGCAGGCTCAAGAGCCAAGACACCTAGCAGCTCTCCAAGGCCAAGAGGTACCCTTTAGCCTACAAGCTTGTGCTATGTAGCATTGGACAGAAAGAAGCCTAATGATTTTATGAAATTGTGCAGCCTTGAGTTGTCCAATTTCCTGTATTTTTATGCAATTGAGAAATAAACTCTCAAATTATTTAAACTATGTTATTTTTGTTTTGTAATATAAGTAGACAGGTGTAATCCAAAATGATACAGAAACTTAAGTAAATGATCTAGTAAGACTTCTAAATTTATAAATGCACAACAAACCAGGCAATTTTAACTGTAAGATATTGGTTCCTACAAGAAGAGAAGCAAAAGAATCTCAAATGGAAAAATGAAAGATAAAGAGAAATTTTTCATAAAGATAAAAGAATAATTGCAATGGAAAGATTTTTTTTTTATCTTAAATTTGTATGCATTTAGTGTGACAGATTGAGACTGTGTGATTGTGTAAGGTTTTTGGCGATGTGGAGAAACACTGACAGAGGTAAAGAAAACCTTTATCACCCGCATGGTAGGACTGCAGGAGATTGCAGGGACCCTCAGAGGAGGAAGCTGGGGTTGGGGCGCAGGTATCAGTTGAATTAAGGGTGGTGTTTATACGGGTGGATGAAGCATCCGTCAGGAGAGGAGTGGAGGGTCATTGGTACGTTCACAAAAAGGAAGCAGAAAGTTTATTTGGGGACTGGAAGAAGAATGTGGAAGTCAGTCTTGGAGAGACATGTTGTCATTCTGGGGCCCAATGCCATGTTGGATCATCACCACGATGACCTTGGCAGTATTCCACATGGTTGGAAACTCCATCACCACGTACAATAACATGAAGAGCAGGGAAACTACTGCTGCCTCATGGATCCTAGACCCAAGCCTACCTCTCAGGTGCAGGCCAGGCTCAAGCTCTACCTCAAAGGGACCCAGGAGACCAGCCACTGGCCTGCAGAGAGGTATTGTGTGCAATCAGTAGATCTCAGACTGCATTCATTTTGTCCCTTCTCATAACTGCATGTGGGGACACTCCGTCTGATTTGTTTGCTTGGTAACAGAGCTTCGAAGGCTGAAGCTGGGTTCGAGCAGTCCCTGGAGGTCAGAGATGCTTTTGTGGAAGTTCTGTTACTCATCTATGACTCCAGGCATCTTGCCTCAGGGTGAAAAAAGAATGCTCAGAAGGGTAGACTGAGAATACATTGCTTTGGCCCCTCAGCAAACTATCTTCAGTGAACTCCTTTGACACTTTCAAATCACTTTCTGTTGAAGGATGAAAAAGTCATATGCCAAAAAGCCGGGCGTGGTGGCGCAAGCCTGTAATCCCAGCACTTGGGAGGCTGAGGCAGGAGGATTGTTGTGAGTTCGAGACCAGCCTGAGCTACAAAGTGAGCTTAGGGCCAGCCTGAACTGCATAGTGAGACCCTGTCTCAAAAAGACAAAAAAAAAAAAAAAAAAAAAAAAAAAAAAAAAAAAAAAAAAAAAAAAAAA
>PVKA01051090.1:0-12369 GCA_004027165.1 Ctenomys sociabilis
GGGAGGGAGAGAGAAGAGAAGAGAAGAGAAGAGAAGAGAAGAGAAGAGAAGAGAAGAGAAGAGAAGAGAAGAGAAGAGAAGAGAAGAGAAGAGAAGAGAAGAGAAGAGAAGAGAAGAGAAGAGGACAAGGAAGAGGAGGGAAAACGCCTTACACCTGTGCCCCATCCACACATCATCCATGGGCAGCAATGAGCAAAAGGGACAGCAGGACATGATGGACACTGCTGCACCAGTGGGTGTGGGGAGACAGTGCCACACTACTGAGGGCAGAGAAGGGGCCCCTTTCTCCAAAGTCTCTTCTTGGGCCAGGGAAATGGCTCAGTGGAATAAGCACTTCCTTCTAAAGTCTCTTCTTCCCCACCTGTCAGTGTGGAGAGACCTCTGCTGTGATCATCACTGAACAGGGAGATGCAAGTTGCTGCTATTCGTGCAGCTGTGCACTAATCCATGGCCACCTCTGGACAGTGGGGTGAGGCAGAGGTCCTGGGGTGACCCTCATTTCACAGAATGGGGAACAGAGACCCTAAAGATAAACTCACCAGTCCCAGGTGTCACAGCCCAGGGAGGCAGATCTGGGATTCGGACCCGACCCTCGGAGCTAGCAAACCGAGGGGTTCCTACTTTGTGTTTTGAAATTTGGGTCACTATTTGGAAGTCGAAACAATGAACCCTCACTTCCCACTCCCCTTGGAAACAACACTGCCACCTGCACCACGACCAGCTACGCCTCACTGTCACCTTAGCAGCCCCTGCAGCTGCTGCCTGAGGGACCCAGGAAGGGGACTGGAAAAGTGTCTGCCATCAGGCAAATGTGAGGAAAACATCCCCAAGAATAGAGCACCAGAGACTTGCCACCAAACACAGGCCTAACCCAGATCAGACTCTGAACCAAAAAATTTAAATGAATCATTAAATGAAATAGTAAAAATGATCACAGGAGACACTTTGCAGGGGCTCCACATGTCCGAGGTGTGAGCAGGGCACGAGGGACACACAGCAGTGTGTCAGGGGCAACGCGGGGGCATCTGCACCTGGATGCTCAGTGCCACCCAGGCAGAGACACTGAGGGACAAGCACGTGAGAGGACAAAGTGTCATCAGGTGACAACTGGGTGAAAGGACAGCACCAGGGAGGCCGGAGAGGGTTTTGCACTTCTGTGCAAGTCTGAAATTTTTCAAAATAGAAAGGGAGATTGGTGGTGGCCAGGGGCTGGGGGTGGTGGAGAGGGTCCACAGCCACGGGCACCAGAGAGCTCTCCAGTGGGAGGGACTGCACTGGCGCCAGGGCTGAGTGGGAGCTGCACAAGGGTAAGTGTGTCACAAGTCAGCCCCGTGCAGGAGTGACCTACTGTATGCAAATTGCGGGTCTGTAAATGTGACTTGAAAAACACAAGTTGGGAGAGGCAAAGAACCAGCAGGCCTCACACACACACACACACACACACACACACTCAAGCTCGCACACACGTGTCGCACACGCAGGTGCACTCTTGCTCCCAGAATTCGGCCCCTAAGCCAGCCTCACCTGGCCTGCCCTACGGTGTCCCCAGAACGCGGCCACCGAGCCTTCCGGTCCCGGGCCCCTCAGCCTGGCTTTGGTGAGGGTCCTCCCCAGCCCACTGGGTCCCAGCCTAGAAGATTCCTCAGTGCCAATGGAGAAGCCAAATGCCTTCAGAGAGAGCGGACGGGGTGCCCTGCACGAGGCATGTGCAGGGACAGGGTCTGCAGGAGCCAGTCACCCTCGTCAGGCCAGCCTGCCACCACCAAGGCCCAGCCAGGGCTGTGGGAGCCCAGAAGAGCCCAGTCACCTGCCCGAGGCTACACAGCAAGTCAGGCAGCCCTGTCTGGGATGGGACAGGTCACTCTGAAGCTTAATTTCAAGACCGAAACCAGCCCGTCCAACCACCTCCACATCTCAGGTCAGAGGACGAGGCCCAGCCTGTGCCAGAGCTCGGCTCAGCAGAGTCCCTAGAGCCCCCAGTTGTGTGGCTGCCAGGGGCCTGGTGCCCACAGGTGTGGCTGCGAGCCTGTGCCCCTCACCAGTGTCTCTGTCATCACATCACCCGCCACCAGATTTTCTGCACTCCCACCCTGTCCGTTGGAGCAGAGGTCTGGACACAGGGTGGGCAGGATCTGCACCCACCTCCAGCAGCCTGGGGATCACCCACATGGCACCGAGCCACAGATTCTGCCCAGCCCACGAAACTCACCTCACCCAGAACCTGTTTCAACTCCTCCAGCACTGCTTGGCAGCCACGGAGGCCTCATTAAGTGATGCCAGCGCCTCCTACACACGGCAGGGAGAAGGGAAGGGGCACCGCCCGCCGTGGGCTCCCAGCCTACCCTTGCTGCCCCTGCTCTAATCGCCCTGGGACCCCCAGGTGGGCACAGAGAGGCCCAGGCAGGCCTCACTCTGCCGGGCACCAGGGGCCTCGCTCCAGGGTACAGCCCCGCCTGCGCCTGTCCAGGGCAGGCCCACATGGGCCCCGCGGAGTTGTTTAACCTCCTTAATTAACCAGCAATGATTAAGAGGCCACCTTGGAAGGCCCCTGGGGCTTCCAGAAGGGCTGGGGGCCCAAAATTGGGGGCAGGGCCCCTCTGCAGCAGCAGGCTCCCAGGTTCCCCCAGCACCATGTACAATAGGAAAAGGGAGAGCCATGGGCAGGTGGGAGCCAGGTTGACACCACCTCTGGGCCATAGCAAAGAGCCTGCGTGGCCTGCTCAGGACCAAGGGCAGCAGGAGAGGAAGGAGGTCATGCTGCTACACCACACAGCCCGCATCAGAAGACTTAGGCAAAGTAAGCCCACCCTCCAGCATAGGCTGTGCGGCACTGGAAAGTGGCCTCACCTCTCTGTGCCTCAGTTTCCAGGAAGGGAGGGCGTGCAGGGTGGCAGCAAGACTTGATTAATGACTGTTTGTGAGAAGGTCCCAGAGATGCCGCTGATAACAGGCCCAGCTATTATTCTGGGAAGGCATCGAGGAGTGGCTGAGCCCATAATTACCAAGGATGAAAACATAAGGACCGAGGAGGCCTCGCCCAGCCCTGCCCCCAGCCCCCTGCCACCTGCTCTCCTGCCCGGCAGGAGCCAATTCAGGGCACAGGACCCTGAGAGCGGAGCCAGGACCAGCCTGGGCCTGGGCCTTCTGCACCTCCTCCTGATCCCTAGATTCTTAAGCTACGTCCTTTCATCCACTTCCCAGCTCATTCATGTATTTATTCATTCCACAAGTGTTCACTGAGCACCTACTATGTGCCAGGCAACCAGAGATAGCCAAGACCAAGGCCCAAGAGTGACAGATAGTAAACAGGACAAGTCAAGCAAGAAAGCAGATTGTTTAGGTCACACAAATAACACCAGGTAATATGAAAAAGAAGAACTGAGGGAACTTTCACTCAAGTCCCCAGAGATAGCCACTTGGCAGAGGGGAGGTGACATTTGCTCTGAGAACCAAAGTGTGTGCCGGGAAGTTGGCTCAGTGGAATAAGCACAAGGGCCTGAGTTCAATCACCAGTTTCATCAAAAAACAAAACAAAACAAAACAACAAAAAAAAAAGTGACTGTGAGAGGATTCATGTTGCAAGATTCTTAAAAGGGGCAGGGGAGATGGCTCCGTGGAATAAGCGCTCCCCTGGCAAGCGCAAGGCCTGAGTTCAATCCCCGGTTCTGTCAAACAAAAAAGAACCAGGGGGTGAGGTGAAGTGTTCCAGGAAGAACCAACACCAGTGCAAAGGGCCTGGGGTAGGAAACCAGGATGTGGGAGGGGGCTGCCTAGAGACCAGAAGCAGAGAGCCATGGGCAAGTGGGAGCCAGGTTGGCACCACCTCTGGTCCGTGGCAAGGAGCCTGTGTGGCCTGCTCAGGACCAAGGGCAGCAGGAGAGGAAGGAGGTTACGCCCTCACACCACACAAGCTGCATGGCACACGCTAAGCTGAAATTCCAGGGCTGGGGCCAGGACTGGGGCCTGGCAGGACAGCTGCTGCCCACAAGCATGAGGGCCCAGGCCCCACCCCCAGCAAGAAGGAGGGAAGGTGAAGATGGGGGGGGGGGTGCTCCCGGCCTGTGCGCAGGGCACTTTCCCTCAGGGCTCAGATCCCAGCTCCATGCCGGAGCGAACTCGGACCTCAGTTTGCTCCCCTGAGAAAGGTGTTGATCGCATTTCTGCCTGCGAAGGGGATCAGTACTCCAAGGGACAGCTGGACACAAACCCCAGGAAAGCAAGCGAGTAGGAACCTGAGCCCCTGCTGGGAGCAGGGCTAAGGGTGCCTGCAGCAGCCCCTGCTGTGGGGTTTTTGAAGAGGACACAGCCACCCCTGTGGCCTTTGGTGCCTGAGTCCAGATCCTGGCTCTGCCCTCAAGCGCTGTGTGCCATGGGGCAAAGGTCTCAGCCTCTCTGAGCCTCAGTCTCCTCATCTACAAAAGCCAGTCAATCAGCAACAGTACCTGGCTTGTGACACTGTTGTTGGGATTAAGTGAAGACACAGAAGCCTGGCCCAGAACTCCCCTTGGGTTCCTCATCCCTTGTAGTGCTGCATCCCGACTCCCTCTGAGCACCCCACCTCCAGACCCCTCCGTCCCTCGGGGTTGGGTCTCTCCACGCAGTCCCCACTCCAGTTCATCTCCCCTCTCAGCTCTGCTTCCCTGGCAACAGAAGGATAGCTGTAATCATGCGACCCCTCTGTGCAACCATACAGTGGCTCTGCTACCCAAGAGTCAAAGCAGCGTGGCCTCCTGGCTCTTCCCTCATCCTTCACCCCACGCTGTGGATGGAGGAGCAATGTCCAGGCCTTTGCAGCCCTACCACGCTGCCCTGCCCCTTGCACTTGCTGGGCCTCAGGCCCAAATGCCTTTTCTGGGTGGGGAGTCACCAGGGCTACCCTGTGCTGTTCAGTGGGGATCTTGAGAGGCCCCACTACAAGGACACTGGGGTCAGATAAGAAGCTCGATCTCTCTTCCACAGGCCTGGAAGGTGTCATGGAGGGAAGGGTTTGAGATGAGCTAGAGTGGGAACCAGGTCGGGTTGGGGAGCAGAGAGAGAGGCTGAGTTTAGGTGACAGCGTGAGTTGAGGAGATCAGCTAGAGCCACCGAGCGGCACAGAAGACGGGGCAGGCGGGACTGGAGCAGCGTGGAAGTGGGTGGAGTCGAGGCGGGCTGAGGCAAGGTGAGTGCCCGAGGAGTTGAATTCAGGTGAAAGAAGCTGAGGGGAGATGAGGGGCAAGCAGAACTCCACCGGGTGAGATGCACTCAGTGCGAAGCCAGCTGTGAGCAGCAGGGGACCGAGGTCACAGAGCGCAAGTCCTGTGCGGTACAGGAAGCAGAGCCAGGCATGCACAGGAGGGAGGTGGTGGACAGAAGGAGGACAGACAGACAGGGAGGGAGGGAGGGAGCGAGGATGGAGGGGTCAATACAGCCGAGTTAAACTTCGGTCTTGACTTTGTCTTGTTCGGTTGAGTTGAGGAGCTGATCAAGTCAAGGTGAGGTTCGTATGGAATCAAATTGAGTGAAACCAACATCCCTGGGGCTGGGGGTGCAGCCCTGCAGCATCAGGAGCCAGGCCCTGGATTCAACCCCAGTATCACAAAAACAGAAAAAGCCAGTGGCTCTCAATGTTTTCATTGCCCCCTCCAGAGGATTTTTAAACATGTGCTTTCCTAATTGCCTCCTATGAAATAGTAGAGCCACAGAGAGGCAGGTTACCTGGTTGTGTTTTCTATGAATGCCTTTGCTTCATACAGAAAGAGATCAAGAGAGTCAGTTTCCACCCCCGTTGGGGTGACATCACACACACACACACACACACACACACACACACACACACATACCACGATTGCCCTTGAGGGTGCTAAGTAAGGCTTGGGCTTCTCCTGGACAGTAACCTATTCCATCTTCCTGGAGGAGGGGGCCTCTGTGGAGGACTGTGGCAAAGCGAGGCACACCTTGGTTCCAATATTGTTCTCTTCTCCTAGCCCCTTCTCATCCCCTGTGACACAGAGGCGTAAGAGCAGGACCAGCAAGCACATGACCACAAGCAGCTGTGAGCATGACCATGGGCTAAGCTTAGCCAAAGGAGGCCCACGGGGCTGGAGGAGCCAGGAGAGGGGGACAGAGGAGGTGAACCCAGCCAGGCTCCATGGAGCTGAACTTTGGGGGACTTGGAGAAGCATTTAGGTGTCATTGTGAAGGCAACAGAGAGCTATAAAGGGTTGGAGAGGGACTCGGGGGGAGACATACCAGAAGGGAAAGGCCAGGAGGATGCACCTGATTGGCCAAGCTGAGTCATATGGCTGTCACTAGCTGCAAGGGAGGCAGGACTGAGGCTCGCGTTCTCAGCCATCTCTGTGAGAGGCAGAATATCTGCTTCTTACAGAACTCAGGCCCAGCCTAAGCAGTGCAGTTGTTCTCTAGCCAGCTGGCTAGAGAGTCTACCCTCAGTCCATTTCTTTCTGCACAATGGGTCCCTGCTGCCTGCCCCACAGTGACCCTAAGACCTCCCTTCTGCCACCCTGGCCCCATGCACAGTCCCTTCACACCCAAGGGCCATTCCACCTGCTACAAGTGCCAGCTTTCCAGAGAGTATTAGTGTGACCTTCCCTGGTCACCCAGCCATGCAGCCCCCTCCCCGTGGGACACAGGACAGAGCCTGCTGGTCCCTTGGTGATCCATTAGACCCCCAGCCATGACCAGGTCCCCAGCCCTGGCCTCATGCCTGGTGACCTCAGTCTGCACCAGGAGGGTGGTGGGGATGGGGAAGCAGTGGCGACAGTTCCGTGGGCTGATGGGGTCCCCTTCTGCCTGCCTGCTCCCCAGAGACGGCTTTGGCAATCAGAGGAGACAGTGGTTTTACTAAGAAAAGGAGGAAGAAAACACAGGCAGAGGGCAAGATGCACATAGCACGGGTGAATCAACAGTAAGTGGGGCACAGAAGCCACCCTAGGGGTGCTGAGGAGCTGCGAGCTGGGTGGGGTCAAGAGCTGTGAGCAGCTGCCAAGCAGCACCTGGAAGGACCTCAGCTGAAAGGAGCAGGTGGCTGCCACAAGCACCAGCTCAGATCTCCTCGGCTCCCTCCAGGACCTGCAAGGCAGCCGTCCACATCCAAAGGTGAAGAGACAGACAGCAAGGCCCAGGAAGGCAAAGCGACTTACCCTGGGCCACCAGCACCGCAGCAGCAGAGCTGGCTTTGAACCAATGTTCATGGCTCAGAGAAAGGGTTAAAAGCACAGAGTCTATGGTCAGATCTGGCTTCTAACCCAGGCTCCCCAACCTGGAACCGTGTGTCCTTGGGCATGTCACTGTCCCCTGGGCCTTGGTTTCTCTGTGTATGACAGACATAGCAATACACAAATCTCACATGGAATTTGTAGGAAGCCCAGAGACTGTCTCACTCAGAGAGGGCTACCATGGGCTAGGAGGACAGGCCCATTTACACCCTCCTGTGCTAAGGCACTCATTCTCTTAGAGAATAGATGGCCCAGCTGTGAAGCTTCTCTTTAATTTGAACTAAGCAAATCCTGCCTTTCCAGGGGAGCATCCCAGCCTGGGCCCGGGAGCTCTCTCTGCCCTCTAAAATGGAACACTCTGTCATTTGGAAAACAGTGTGCTAAGGTCCTACTGTGTGCCTAGCTGTGGTCTAGGCACTGGGACACAAAAGTAAACAAAACTCTCAAGGTCCCTCCCGCCCCAGGGCTGATGCTGTGCCAGGAGGAGACCACACTGAAAATATAAATCCCTAAGAAATGTGACCACTGGACGATCATTTGCTTGGGAAATCTCAATCCCAGGTACATCCAAGTAACAGAGAGCAGCCAGAATAGGTTTCCCTGATTAGCCATTCTTTAAATGTTGTCGTTCTATACATCCATCTTCCTTCCTCCTGTCAACCTTCTCAGGCTCCCGCCGTCCTGAGGACCCAGGGGAAATGCCTTCACCGCACCACCAGTGCTCGCTGTGGCCTGGGTCCTGTGCACCAGTCTGGCCTCACAGCTGTCCCTCCACAGCATTCGTGCGACCTCCTCCTCCAAACAACTTCAGGTTGCCCAGACCCCAGCTCTCAGAGCCACCCCACATGGTGGCGCCCACCTCAAGGCCCCTTCTCGCTCTCTTCGGGACAATCCCACTTCACCCTCCTCGCCTCCTTTCTTTCCGTCCCTGCAGAACTCCACACAAAATGGAAAGAAAAATAGCTAGGAAAGAACATGAATCACTTGTTTACAGGCGCTAATTAATTACTAAGCTCAAAAACTTGATTTCCAGTCTTCCCTTTTTCCCCTCTCTGCCCTTTGAGAATGTTTGGAATCCACATTGTTTCCCAACTCAAAAGTATGTCAGGTTTATTTTTAGCAGATGCACATGATGGCTGAAACTGTTATTCATCCCTCTCCCTTGTCAGTGGGGAGCCAGCGGCGGAGTGTGCAGGCTGCTCCGTGCTCCTCAGACGTGGCTCCCTGGAACCCAGCTGCTCAGCCTTAGCTCTTTGGGGTCAGTGTGACCTTAGCCGGCAGGTGCTAAAGAGGAGAGCTTGAACACCCAGGCCGCAGTTCTTCCTCCAAACCAGTGGTGGCGCTGTGGAGCGCTGTGGAGGCCGAGCGTGAAGCCAAGTGGGCAAACGTGGGTATTTCACATCTTGACCCGACACAGCTTCCACCAGGATGAGGGAGGCCTGGTCCTCTGCCCCGCTGGAGCCACGAAGCCCTTTCTGCTCACCTCTGCTCCCGCATCTCCCGCCCAGGCCTCTCCAGGAGCCAGGTTGACGGGCAGGGACAACACTGACGTGGGAACTCTTGTGCTCCTTCCAACACAGCTGCTCCCAAGCCCTTAAACCTTTGGGAATCCGTTTCCATCCAGATGAGGGGGCCGGGCAGCCAGAGAAATCAGCCTCGGGCCGCCTCGGCCCATCAGAAAGGAGCTGTCTCCAGCAGAGACCGCTCAGCCATGAAGAGGTCGGCTGGGCTGTGGAGCCGGAGGCTGTCAGTCCAAAAGGCAAGGGACTCTGTCTGCCACGGCCTCTCTCTGTCCCCAGTGCTCCGCATCCCGAGTACTTGGTAAAGACCTCTTAAATGACTGTGACCTGAGTTCTAGGCTGGCTGTGCAGCACCAGTGAGGTCACCTGCCTATTCTGAACCTCACTCTCCACCGCTCAAATGACTAGCTGAAAAAGATAGGGACATTAAAGTAAAACAGCAGTAGGCAACTGTGATCGGGTCCCAGCTATAGGGACAACCACCCCTCAGCCCCAGCACTCAGGATGGGGAGCCCAAGGTTCCTGCACTTCCCCATTCCTCAAGAGAAGTCAGAAATTGGATGTTTGTATACAACATCCTGATTTCCGGGGTGTTGGTAATTATGCTCCCTGCACACCAAGCCCAAGCTATCTCAAGGCCAGCCTGGTCCAGGAACCACCAGTGGGAGCCCTTGGTGGCTGTGTTTGTGGCTCACCAGGCTGTGGAGACCTGTGACAGGGTCCTGGGGTGGGTACAGGCCTCGCCCCATGTGGGAGTAGCTATTATCCCAGCTTAGGGAGGGCTGCGCAGGACTCCACAGAGCAAGCGGAGCTGTGGGCCTGGCCGGCAGAGCTTTTCTTTCCACTTAAGGAAGCCGATAAGAATCTAGGTGGAGCGTGGAGATAGGTGGAGAATGAGTTAGCAAACTGTGGCTGGCTGATTGTATCTATTGTCAAAAGCCCCGATATAATATCAGATTAGTACACTTTGTGTGCCTATTATAACACCATGTCATTATGGGCCGTGTCGTCACTGAGGCCGAGTGGGCCCCCTTCTCTCCCTGAGTCTGCAGGCCCGGGCACAGCACCTCAGCCTCACGCCCACTCACCCAGGACGGGCCCCACACCTGGACAGGCCGGCACTGCATGCGTCCGCAGGGGGCCCTGCACAGCCACTGAGGGACAGCAGTGAGGCAGGGAGGGGGGGGCTGTCCTCCTGCGAACATGGTCCGTGGGGGAGGAAGGTTGACAATAAATCCGGAAACAAACAAAACAAGCTGAGGTTGGGGGAAGTGAGGAGTGAGCAGGGTGAAGAGATGGGTGGGGCTGGCAGCCAAGCCTCCTCACGCAGAGACGCCAGCGAGGCCGCATCCACCTGCGCCCAGAGGAGGGTACAGGCAGTTCAGGGCTTTGTCTTGGAATAGCAGCCAGGACAGGGGACTTGTGACGTTTGCAGAGGGTACTGATGACCGACTGCCACTCCCTCTGTCTCCCTGGACACAGATTCAACAGATCTCTGTGGAAGGCCCAGTGCAGGGTGTTCAGGGAGTGTCACGAACAAAACAGACCGCAGTCCCCACACTGAGGAAGATGACATTCCAAGGAGAACGTTAAGTAAATTTAAAAGCAATGCATAGCTGAGTGTGGAGGTGCATGCTTGTAGTCCCAGCAGTGAGAAGGCTGAGGCAGGAGGACTGCCTCGAGTTTCAGGCCAGCCTGGGGCTACATAGCGAAGTTCAAGGACAGCCTGGACTATGTAAGACCCAAAATAAAATAAAATAATCCGATGGCTAAGTGATGATGGAAGTGATATTTTAGCAGGAAGACATCAAACACTTTCCAGAAGTGGTGGCACAGACTGAGAAGAGATTCAATAGTGGCCAATCCAGACGTGTGGAAGAGCTCATCCAAGGGCCAGGCAGGGCAAGTTCAAAGGCCCTGGAGATCCTTCATGCTGGCTGTTAGGCAATAGCACAGAGCCCAGGGTGGCTGGAGTGAAATCAGAGAAAGAGACAGAAGGTACAAGGGTCCAGAGGGGCCATCTGACCCAGACAGGAGGGGGCGGCCTGTCGCCCTGGAAAGGCTTTGAGCTTCCTGTAAGGCAGGAGCCAGGGAAGGTTCTAGTCAGAAGAGGGACAGAATCTGACCCTAACAGGCCCTGTGGCTGCATGAGGACAGTAGGGAGGGGGGAAGTGGAAGCCGTGGGACCAGCGGCGAGGCTCCCACGGTGGCTCAGGTGGGAGAGAAGCCGGGGACGGGGAGGGCACTCAGGTGTGAACTTGGGGGAGAGCCAGACTGGCAGGGGTGTGGGCGGGTCTCCTGCCCGTGGCTGGATGTAGGGTGGCAGATGTGTCACAGGACAACCTGAGATTGGCCGAGCACCCGTCAGGATGTGGCTGCCATTTCCAGAAAGCTGAGGGCTCTGGGGAACCTGCGCTGGGGGCTGCCCTCTGCCCTCTTAAAGTCCCTGCCGACCCCAGCTGGCCTCTCCTTGTCAGAGCCAAACAGGGGGAATAAGGATTCAGCCCCACCCAGGCCTCGGGGCAGGAAAGGGGCGCCCAGGGCCTGGCCGCAAGATGACACAACACTTAATAATTTCTCCGCTGTGTTTTGCAATGGATTCCCTTTATCGACGGGCAAAGGGAGAAGGATTTTGCAATTGCTACAACGGGTGACCATGGCTAATGCCATGCCACTTCCTACCCATGCAGACTGAGTCCCACGCAGGCCTCCCAGGTGGCACACAGGCGTGCGGATCTCAGCAACTCCACGTGGCTGGTGACCTTGGGAAAATCGCTGCCCCTGTTTGGACCGTTGCCAGTTCTCTGCAAAAAGGAGAGCAATGAAAGGGGCCCTTCCAAGCCAGCACCCAACGTACTGCGTACCTGGCCTGGGCCAAGTGTCTTCCATGCCTCGTCTCAGTTAATCAGCTCTTGGACTGCCATTTCTTTTCATTTTGCAAATGAGTAAACTGAGGCTTAGAAAGAAGAACATGACTGCTCAGGTGCCCCAGCCTGTCAGGAGTGAGAAAACACTTGGTTCGGGCCCATGCTGCCAAGCCCTACCCCTGCTGGCAGGAAGGCCCTGGGAGGCAGAGGGGATAGCTTGGTGGCCTAAGCACCTGCCTGGCAAGCACAAGGAACTGGGCTCGATCCCTACTACCACATGCAATAAATGACATTTTAAAAAAAGGAAGGCCCTGGGCTCGAGGTGGGGTCCTGCTCCCAGAGAGTACCCAGACCCTGTGGGCTGTGACCGTGAGCAGAGGCTCCTCTTGGCACTCAGGGCTGTGGGCAGCACACGGGCTGTCCCAGCTCCCGCTCCTCCCACTGCCCAGCCCTGTAAGGTGCACACAGGACAGGAGCTTTAGAATCACCCCTCTACTCCTGCTGTGACCCCAGGTATGTGCCTCCATCGTACCCCTGGGAACCACTTTCCACTCTCACAGCGACCCAGCATAGGGGCCCCTCAGGCCAGTCCTGAGAACAGAGCTTTTTCACCCCACCTGACAGTTGGGGAGAACAAAGCACAGGCCAGAAGGGGACATATGTTGGACTTTCAGACAGAGGCTGGGCCCCCGACAGCCTGAGGCCCAGATGCAAAGGCCCATTGCTGTCTCCACCTCTCAGCCTCTCTGTCTCTCTCGTGTCTCT
>PVKA01051091.1:0-12369 GCA_004027165.1 Ctenomys sociabilis
CAGTGTGACTTCTTCATTTCCTTGAACCTACTTTCTCATTTAGCTGGCCAGTCCCCATTCTCCATGGTCACATGACAGCTGAACACAGACTGTCCGCTGCATATGTTTTCTGACCCTAAATTGCCCCCAAATCCTCTGCTAGCCACAGGCTTTCCCAAGCCTACCGCAATTCTCACTAAAGTTATTATTAGCAGGTACCAATACAATGCACTTGAGGGAAAAGGGTATTGTGGGGCTGTTACCACACATAAGCAGCCAGCCAAAGACATTCAGGTAAGTATAAACAGATTTTGTGTGTGTGTATGGCTGGCTAAGCTCATCCTGGGGTAGCACTGGCACGGCATGTGGTTCTGGTCCCTGTGCATTCACCTAAAGATTGCCTAAGCAGGCACTTTAGACTGCTGAGCTATCTTGCTGGCCCAAATACTTTTTAAAAAAAGAAAAATCATTAAAGTTTGCACCACATTAGAAAGTACCTCCCCTAGCCCCTACAACTTATCTGAGGTCCCTTCCAAGCCTTACAGTTTAAAAATAATGAGGGCTAAGGAGATAGCTAGGTGGTCTAAGTGCCTGCCTGGCAAGTGCAAGGACCAGAGTTCAATCACCAGTACTGCTTGTCCTTCTGGCCCAGAAACTGGGCTGGTGGTGCACACACCTCAGTACTTGTGAGGCTGAGATTGGAGGATCACTATGAGTCCCAACTGCTGCATAGGAGATGCTGTACCAAATAAATAAACAAAAGATTAAAAAATAATAATACTTTTTTGCTCTCACTTCAGGCTTCTTTAAGGTGGTTCCTCCACTTTTCAGTAAATATTTAGCGACTGGAATTTGGCACTGCCACCCTTTAGTCAGAAATAAATGTTCAGGGGCAGAGGAGATAGCTCAGAGGCAAATCACCTTCCTGGCAAGTGCAAGGTCCCAAGATTGATCCCAGACCCAGAGGTAGAACTGGGTATGGTGGTGCACTCCTGTCATCTCAGCACTGGGGTTAGGGTGAGAGAGAAGGAAGTTCACCTTGAGACCAGCCTGGGGACTACAAAAGTGGGCACAAGGCCAGCCCAAACTGCAGAGGGAGACCCTGTCTAAAAAAAGAAAAAGAAGGAAAGAAAGAAAGGAAGGAAGGAAGGAAGGAAGGAAAGAAAGAAAGAAAGAAAGAAAGAAAGAAAGAAAGAAAGAAAGAAAGAAAGAAAGAAAGAAAGAAAGAAAGAAAAAGAAAAGAAAGATTCAGTTCTCAGCTCTGCTCCACCAGAAATGGGAAAGACTTTAACAAGCAGCTATGTGATTCTGGAGTCCCCTGGTGATACAAAAGTGGATACTTGGGCTGGCAAGATAGCTCAGCGGTCTAGAGCGCCTCCCAGGGACCGCGGTTCGAGCCCCAGCACCACATGCTATGCCAGCCCCTCCCCGCAGGGCCGGCTGAGCTCACACCCCACCCCCGCGAAAAAAGAACCCGTGATGTGTAGCGAGACACTGTAATAAATAAAGGAATTTAAAAAAAAAAGTGGATACTTGAATTGGCAGTACGTGGCTCTTTTCTCTTGAACAAGTGACAGAGGTTACAAAGGAAGTGTGGAGGAAGGGAAAATTTCTTGGAGTAATTTTCCTTCTTTTTGCTGTGTGATTATGGAATAGGGCTCATTAAATGTGCTTTGCCCCTTTTAACCAGGACATCTTCACTCAGCTTGTTAAAAACTACTGTATTTCATAAGTTTTTTGGCAATAAAGAGGGGAGGAGGGGCTCAGGGAGGGAGGGGAATGGGGAAAAAAGAGGAAGCAAGTTAAACCATGTACAGGTACAAATTCCCTATGATAAATTATCACTATGTACATCTAAAATGTACCAATAAAAAACAAACCAAACCACTGTAGTTCAGATGGCACATTCGCCCAGCCCATTTAAAATAGTGGTCATGGGCTGGCCTGGTAGCTCAGTGGACTACTTAGGCAGAGGGTATTGGCTGGGGTTCCATCCCTAGCATGCCATGCTACACCCCACCCCTGTCATGCTGAGACAGCAATTGAGACTGGATGTCATGGGGTGCTTCTGTAATCCAGAGTTTATGAGGCTGAAAACAGGAGAATCACTATGAGTCCAATCTACATAGTGAGACCCTCTAGAACTTGTCCTAAATACAGAAAAAAAAAGCTTAAAAAGGGGGCTGGGGAGATGGCTCACTGGAATAAGAGCTTCCGTGGCAAGCGCAAGGGCCTGAGTTCAATCCATGGTCGCACAAGGAAAAAGGCAAACTCTTAAAAATATAGATTACTGGTCCTCTTCTGCAGAAATTCTGGCCAGGTTTATCTGAAATGTAATCCCGAAATCTTTTTAAATTTCCCAGGAAATTCTGATGTATTACTCAGTTACTTTTGAGAGCCACTGATTCAAAGAATGGAGAAACTGATGACATTTTCATTCTGATAGACTGAGACCATTCTGGCATGAATTGTTCCTGGATCATCAAATACCTCAGGGATTTATGGACCATACCTGTCTGTCAAAAAACAGCCTTAGTTGGGAAGCCACACTAACAGAAGGACTCTGGTGCTCAGGGCTCCAGCCCACAGTCTGTGATTTTTGAAATGTAAAGTTCTTTGTTCACTGTGATTTTGGATTGATTGAAGTGTACATTTTTGTGAGTTGTAGGATTTCTGTTCTGTTAGCTACTTAAACATGTTTGGTTGTCATTTTTCCCCTAAAGCTCCAAAATAACACATTATATATTATACAATACACTAGCCCTTATTTTATTTTTCACAATTTATTTACTTATTTATTTGGTATAGGATCTCACTACACAGCTCAGATTTGTAGTGATCCTCCTGTGTCAGTCTCCCCAATGCTGGGATTACAGATGTGCACCACCAGTCCCCAGGGTTCCAGGGCCGGCAGGGCATGTGTTGGAGGGATCAAAACCCAAGTCCTTGTGCTTGCCTGGCAGGCATTAAGACCATGGAGCTTTCTTTCCAGCCCTAGCCCTTAGTTTAAATCAATGTTTCATTTGCAAATTGTTCTTATTACACTAATAACCTGAGTTACAAAAGATGAAAAGCACACCAAGATTTACTTATGAAGAGCTGCTTATTTTTGCTGGTTCTGGTGATCAAACCTAGGTCCTCCTGCATGCTAGGCAAGCGCTCCATGATTGAACTACATCCTTATCCCAGTTTTGGCTATACCAGTCTCCTTTATTGGTAATCAACAAGGTATGCTGTTGGGCATATAATATATACTTAATAAATCTTTGTTTGATAGGTTCTGGCCTTAGTATGAATTGCTAAAATCATTATGGTGGTCATCTAATATGGCTAAAGCCCTTAAAACAAAGCCCATCTTCCCCAAGACCACCTCCCCCTTCTTCTCCAACTTAGCCCAAGACATAATTTCCTTTCAGCCTTCCCACCATCTCAGGGAAGACCCCCAATCAGCTCTCTCAGGTCTATCTAAACATCCCCTCCAAACCCCACCCCTGGCAAAAGCCGTAAAAGCCTCAGCCTCCCTTTGTTCCAATGGAGAGAATTCCTCATCCTTCCCCACATTCTCTCCCATGTCCTCAAAGAAAATAAAGTCCCTTTCCCTTCTTCCTTCTGCCTGTTTCTTTGCTGCACTGATCACCGGAAGACACCTATCATTGTTGCTTACTATTGCTTTTCCCTTGGAATCTAGCTACTGTAACACTTCACTTTTCTTTGGTTTCAGAAAGCAGATGAACGCCCCACTTTCAAATTTCTCCTGAGCAACATTCTGGACGTCATGGATGAAGAATCCTGAGCTGGCCCATAACCCTCTTAGATTTCTACTCCTCATGTTTACAAGCTCCAATTTCACTTTCTCTGAAGAAATTCCGGGCTTTCAGGCTTTGGAGTCTTTCTGCTTCTGAATACACGAAGGCCCCTGTATATCCAGGAATGTTTCTTTTCTTTGATTCCCTGGGATAGCATTTCTGAGCAAAAGCAAAGAGACTTCTGTGCCTGGTATTTCCCCTAAGACAGAAAATTTACCAATGCAGTTAAGACAAATTGAATTTGGGAGGGAAACCTTTTTAGGGAGAGAGGGATGTAAATAACTTCATAATGGATGCGTGTGTTTCGGTAGGTATTAGAGGTTAGGCAGTGGGACAGAATTTGCTGAGAATAAAACAAGGTCAGTGGGCATGGTGATGCATGCTTGTAATTCAAGCACTGGGAAGGCTAAGGCACAAGTATTACTGTGAGTTCGAGGGCAATCTGGACTACATAGTAAATTCCAGGCCAGTGTGGACTACATAGCAAAATCCTGTCTCAAAAAAAAAAAAAAAAAAAAAAAACCCACAAAAGAATAAAACTGTCATTAAAATGAGAGGGGGATATTTTGATAAAATAAAAATCTGAAAAAAGTCGCGTATCTCAATTATGCAGCCTACCTGATGCGTCCCACCTGAAGTTGCCCCAATCTTGTGCGGCACTGGTTTGGCGTATTGCTACATCAGGAACTCGACAAGATCTTCAACATTTAACCGCTGTGGTTCTAGCTGAATTCTGCCTCTGAATCCAAAAGGAATTCACAAGCCAAAATACAGTAGAAATGAAGTAGCACTTGAATGAATTTAAAATTGGGGACAAACTCTGTCAGAGCCTCATTTCCCTAAATCAAGAGAAGAAAACTCCACGAAAGATAAGGTCAAGGCCAACTCACAGTCTCAACAGTTCCAAACCTACAAAACCCCTTAGCAGGCCCATAGCTGGGAAAAGTGCGGCTCAATTTGGAGGCGGTCGGGGCCAGAGCTGTTGGGCCCGCCCGCGATGTGCCACGTGGTGTGAAGTAACTTCCTTTTCCTCTCTCCGTTCTTTTATTTTCGGATTAACG
The DNA here is from genome assembly GCA_004027165.1 of Ctenomys sociabilis. Classification (NCBI taxonomy): domain Eukaryota; kingdom Metazoa; phylum Chordata; class Mammalia; order Rodentia; family Ctenomyidae; genus Ctenomys; species Ctenomys sociabilis. The sequence goes on from PVKA01051091.1 coordinate 4,847, forward strand.
ACCGACAGCGCCTCCGCCTTCAGACCTAGGGTTGGCGCTGCCGCTGAGTTGCGGCCGGGAGCGTCCAGCCCGTAGGGAGCCAGCGGCCCCCCGGCTGAACGCAGCGCTAACCGGGCCGCCTGAGAGGACCCGCTACGCCACAGGTTCTGTGCAGGCCTCGCGCCGACTCAATGCACTCACGGGGAGGCCCCCGAGGCAGTGGGTTGTGGTTCCGGTTCCGTTGCCAAGACACGTGAAGGTCGGCGAGGTGCTGAATTCGTCTCGGCGAGCTTGGCGTGGTTGAGCTGGGATGGATTCCTCTTCCTTGTCCTCCGCTGCGGGTATGGGTACAGTGGACCCGCAGTTGCAGCATTTCATCGAGGTGGAAACTCAGAAGCAGCGCTTCCAGCAGCTGGTGCACCAGATGACCGAGCTCTGTTGGGTGAGGATCGCAGGGCTGGGGGTTAGACATTACCCACTTTTCCCTCTATCCTTGCCCCAAGGGTCTCTTGAGGGAGGACCCAGCAGCACTCCTCGGTTTATTCAGATTGCTTAGGCCAAGCGAAAGGGTGACTGCACTACTCAGTGGACTATCACCCCAGGCCTCTTTGCTTTGTTGGTGCAGAAGATGGGTGACGGGACGTCAGACATAGACAGATATCCCACCCCGCACTGGTTGGAGTGTTTAGTGCCGGTCAAGGCTGATCAGATTCCCCCTATACTGGGATTTATTTTGGGGATTTGAATCCAGAGAATCCGTGAATCCGCTGGTCCTGAAGATTTGGTTTTATTATATAGTTTTTCTAACCTTTTCTGGTGAAAAATGAGAGACTAAATACAAAAGTGGGGTGACCGCTTCCATTATACACACTTATTTGCATACTTGTTGGATTGTTGTGTAATACGAAACCGTTCCAGGTCTGAAGGTTGAATTCTCTGGGTCCCAGCCAGGGACTTTGTCAAAGGGTGGAAGGCACTTGCAGCTTGGGATCAAAGTGTTCTTTCTGGTTGCCTGAGACAACACAGTTTCCTTCCTTGAGTACAAACTTAGAATTTAGAGCCCAAAGGGGAAAAACCCTTGAAATTGGGTCTGTATATGCAACAGAATTATACATGAGATTTATTTTAACTACATTGAATCATACACAATCATGAGTTTTCACTGCCCCTTGCCCATAAATTTAAGAAAAAGGTTGGATACGAACTTCAAATGCTTTGATTTGGTCTGCCTTGGACCAGAGGACTTTGAACTTTTTATTATTTTATTTTATTATTTTTGTGGAACCGGGGATTGGACTCAGGCCCTTGCGCTTGCCAGGGAAGCGGTTATTCCACTGAGCCATCTCCCCGGCCCTGAACTTCTTTATATTTTATTTTTGAGACCAGATCTCACTATGTAGTTTGAAATGGCCTCGAAATTGCCCTGATCTTCTTGCCTCAGCCTCCTGATTGTGGGGATTACAGGTGTGTGCCACCACACCCACTAGCTCAAGTGCTTTGATTATTCTTTTAAAAATTTTGATGAACATTACCTTTGGGGCAAGAGGAATGTAGTTAAAGACTACTTTAAGAATCTGTAAGCTATGTAGTCTTTGGGAAATTTCAGACTTTTTTATTGTGAGAGGATTCAAAAACCTTGGGTATAAGTAGAAAAGGTTATGAAATCTCAGTTCTTTAGAATATCTTCCTTTTTCTTTTTTGGTGGAAGTGGGGATTGAATTCAGACCTTTATGCTTGCCAAGAAAGCACTTATTCTACTAAGCCATCTCCCTGGCCCCTTCCTGTAATGAATTGTTCTTTAATACTTTTTTCTGCAATTAATTTAAAGCTGTTTAATGCAAGCATCACTGTAAAGTTACATCTAAATTCACTAAAGTGTAAATTCATTTTTACATTGTAATTTTTCTTGCTCTGTAATATTTGCGTCCATTTTTCTGGCCCTATAACAGGGTAAAAGATCCCTGTGCTAAGATGAGGATTAATAATCACATCTATTCCATAGGATTGTTGTGAGATTTTTTTTAAATGTATATATTTGGTACAGGGTCTTACAACGCAGCTTGGATCCTCCTGTTTTCAGCCTCCCTGACACTGCTGGGATTTCAGGTACATGTGCCACCACTCCCGATGGACTCAGTGCCTCGGGGGCGGGGCTTGCTAGGCATGTGGTGCTGGGGATCTAACGTAGGTCCCTGGTATCTAACTCTGGTCCCTGTGTTTGCCTAAGCAGTTGTTTAGTCTACTGAGCTATCTTATCTGCCTTATATTGTGAGAATAGGACTATATGGAAAGTTGCTTCAGTTAGGGTAAGCTGCCAAAAGTAAAATATTTACATACTAGATACTGTTTTTAAGAAATAATAAAAATTCATCTGCCTTGTTCAGTCATCATCACCCCTCATCCTGGTTCTCTTTTTAATTTTGTATCTTGTCCTGAGCAGGAAAAGTGCATGGACAAACCCGGGCCAAAGTTGGACAGTCGGGCTGAGGCCTGTTTCGTGAACTGTGTTGAGCGATTCATCGATACAAGCCAGTTCATCTTGAACCGACTGGAACAGACCCAGAAATCCAAGCCAGTCTTCTCAGAAAGTCTTTCGGACTGAACTCAGCATATTTACCTCTTGGAAAAGGAAGGTAGTTCAAGAAATGAAGAGCTGTGGATGGGATGGTTGAAGAAGTGGCTATGGGGTATTACCTCCCACCTTTGGTCATTCTTGAGACATCATCTGAAATAAGCAAAGACCAAATTTTTGTTTGGGGTTTGAGTTTATATGTGTATTTGGTTATATTTTTAATGCTTACCTTGTGAAATAATTGATGGATGAATGGGAAGTTATTAGATATCTATTACTGTATATGGGACTGTGCTTTTCTCAATGTCCCCTTAACTGCTTCCTGTAATTTTGATAGCAGAACTGCTTTCTATATTTTGATAGTGGGACTGCATGTGTAAAATCAATTTGTGTGAATCCATTTCAGTTTTGGGGGAAATCTTTCTGTCTGTCAGAATGGACAGCAGTGAAAGAAGAACAAATTGGCAGTAAAATAAATGGACATCTTATTTAGTGATTAACTGTCAGTATTGAAAATTAGTTTGTGGAGTATTTGTACAGTACATTCCAGCCTTTTAGATTATCTCCTTCCCCTGTACCCTAATTGACCACGTAAAGTATGGGTTCAAGGCAGACCAGACAATCTGAGAATCTAGACACTCTTAGTTTAAAGAAATGTCACCACTACACATAATCCTCATTACTAAATGGCCACAGGAAGAAGTTAACCTGTCTTATGTATTCAGGCACCCAAAATTCAAAGATGTGTCTAAAGAAATTATTATGATTTAGGCCAGTCAGATATTAGTAGCAATTTCATTAGAGCTGTATGCCTGATTTCAGTCATTATGAATTCCATTGCCTGCATCCTTTTAATCAATGAAATAAAAAAGTTATAAGATTCAAATCTTATTGAGAGGCTTTCAATGTAGTGTGGGCTGGCCTTGAACTCAATATATTGTCCAGGCTGGTCTCAAACTCACAGGGACCCTCTTGCCTCAGCCTCTGATTGCTGAGATTATAGGTATGCCCACCCTGTTTGGCTCCATTGTTTTTATTTGCAACTTACAGAGATTTAATAAGGCTCATTCCAAGGCTGAACTTTAGTCAGTCTTTTCTAGTGGTTCCTGACATTTTTGAAAGGGAAGCCTTTATATGACATGGGGAGGGAAGAAATTTTGTGCAGATAGTGAAGTCCTCGAGTACAGTAGAATGACTTGAATTGACTGTATTCTCCACCTCTTTATTTCCAATCTTACTAGACTGGAATGAACTAAAGAAATAAAAGAAATAGAGTGAACTATAGAACTAAAGTGAACTACTTGTTGGGGAGTCTCTATTCTAAATCCACAAGATTTTGTGCAAACACACATTTTTTTGGAGCCTTAAATCATTCTTTTACCTTTTCCTCATAGACACTACCAGAAAACAAAATTTGACCAAATTTAAGTTGCTTAATTCCATGCCACTGTCTCTGGTGACATGGACACAGCTCTCACCCTTGAAGAACTTATGTTGGAACTAGGCGAGGCAGGTAACACATGCATAAACATGTCAGTATAATAAGTGCCATAGAAAAAAAGAATAAGCTTGTTGTTATTTTATAGAAGATTAGAGAAGACTTCCTCAGGAAGGTGGCATTTTTACAGAGACCTAAAAGAAAGAAGTGACCAAGTCTTGTGGGAATATGGGAGAATGTTCTAGGCAGACATAATAGCAAAGGCCCCAGGGTAGGAGATGTTACTGTATGAGACCTTTTAAAGAAAAGTTAATAGAATGGAGTTCAGTGAGTGAGGAGAAAAGTAAGAGATAAGGTTGGAGAAAAATGCATGATACAGATTGATGCTGAATTGTGATGTACACTGATCACGTAAGGCCTTGCAGGCTATTTTAAGAACTACTGGCTGTTTCTAAACAAAATGTAGAGCCCCTTGAGGGGTTTTATTTAGCAGATGAGTGCGATGCAATTCAAGTTTCTGTAGAGTCTGGCTGCTGTCTTTAGAGCATATACCTGGTAAACTAGTAGCAATAAGAATGATCCAATGTTGAACTCTCGTACAAACCTTGTGTGTAGATTCTTTGGCTGATTGTTCTCCCTGCAAACTTTTATTTAATGTGTTTATGCAAAACTCCTAAGTTGTAAAACAAAAGGATTGGATCAGCAGACTTTTTTCTGAAATGATTGATATCTTACTTGTAAATCTAATATGCAAAATAGAAACACCAAGCTGTTCTGCTGGGGGTGTATGTCTATCTGGAAACCTGCCTGCTGTTCTTCTTATCTGCAGGTACCCATAGTGGTGCCTAAGGCAGTCTTAAAACCTGTAGGGTTTACCAGGCATACTGTGAAAGTAGAACCCAACTAAAGTCCCTGCCCATGAATGCACACAAATCTATTGTCATTTGAATTCTAAAATGTAACAAGTCAGTAAACTACATGTAAAAATAGCCTTTACGTGGAACAAAGGACAGCAACTGATGGCCCTTTAAAATTTTCCCATATTAATACTGTAATTAAAGCTGGGTATGGTAGTGCACACCTATAATCCCACACTCAAGAGGCTGAGGCAGGAGGATTGTTGTGAATTTGAGACCAGCTGGGCTAAAAAGTGAGCTCAAGGCCAGCCTGAACTGCATTGTGAGACCCTATCTTAAAAAGACACATAAAAATCTTAGCTAGGGTTATTTGATTCCAAAGATTATGAAACAGCACAACACTTCATATGCTTCATGCCCCCTTCCCCATTTGTGGTGTTAGGGATTGGACCCAGGGTGTCATACACGCTAGGGAAGCACTCCGTCACTGAACTAGTTATATCCTAAGCCTAAACTTATTTTTGTTGGTAACTTCTGGACTTGAAGTTGCTAGAAAAAGTTCTAATACCTGTATCTTCATTCTATGTAGGAATAAGGTAATGTTAGGTGTTATGGTTTTGATATGGTTGGAGTGTGTTTCCCTAGGGTTCATTTAAAAATAGATATATTAGAACTCTCTAGCATTTGAGTTCAGAATACGTTATTTTATTTTAATGGTTTTAATGGAAGTAAACATGGCGGAAATATTTTCATTAAAATCAGAAGCTTAGTTTTAATTTTCCTGGCTGAACAGTCTCAGTTGGGAAAGCCATTAGAGGGCTGGGGAAATGACTCAGTAGAATAAGCACTTCCCTGGCAAGTGCAAGGGTCTGAGTTCAATCCCCGATTCCGGGAAAAAAAAAAGAAGTTGACTGGGGAAAACCATTAGACTGAAGAATATGTAGACTTTGAGGGATGTTCTAGTAATTTAGTGCAACTTAAAAGCAAGGTAAATATTGAAGACCCTTTGGAGATGAGAACCACTTGGGAGACATGGACTGTATAGCTAGGTCATGCTAAGGAATGAGTGTGTTGCTAGGGATGGATCCCAGGGCCCGATGCTCCACAAGCATTTTGAGCTACTTCCCTAGCCTAGGTTTTATTTTATTGTATTTTTTATGGACCTTTTTTTTTTTTTTTTTTTTTGCGGTACCAGGGATTGAACTCAGGACCCTGCACTTAGTAGGCAGGCACTTATTCTACTGAGCTATCTCTCCAGCCCTTTTATTGTATTTTTTATGTATTTAGTATAAGGTATACAGGGTCTCACTACACAGATTGGACTCATTAGTAGTCCTATTTTCTGACTCCCAAGTGCTGGGGATTATAGTCGTGTGCCACCACACCCAGTCTCATTCCATGTCTCAGTGTGCCCTCGGGGGAAGCGCCCCCCCACTCCCCACACTGCATGCTGAGGATCAAACCCTGACCCTGTGCCTGTCTGAGCAAGGACAGATATCTGGCAAGCCCTTGGATTTTATTTTGAAGGAGATGGAAAACCTCTAATATATTTTAAACATGTGTTTAAGGAAGCTTATAATCACATGAATACTGAACATTAGATGAAAATAAGAGTGGAACTAGAGAAGACCTAGTGGATTATAAGGTATAAATGTAATTCTAAGCTGGGCATGGTAACACCTACCTGCAGTCTCAGGATTTGGGAGACTGAGGCAAGAGATAGCTGTGTTTGTGACCTGTCTGGGTTATACAGTGAGTTCAAGGCCAGCCTTACCTACACAGTGAGATCATGTCAAAAGAAAAGAAAAAAAAAAACATGATTCCAAGATAGGTAGATTAGGTTTTATTGATTGAATGTGGGGAGGGGGAAAAAAAGAAAACAAATTCATTAGCAGACCAGTCACTCAAGTTTTGCCATATACAACTCATTCTTTATGTCATAGTACATGTTTATTCCTAAAATATAAGAAATATAAATTGCAGCCATCATTTGGCATCCATTATCAATATAAGACATTATCAGTGAGGGCCTACAGATACAGCTCAGCAGCACAACACCTTCCTGGCAAGTGCAAGGCCCTGATTTTGATTGCTGATACCAAAAATAAAAATAAATAAATAAATAAAAGTTTAAAAAGACATTGTCAGTGAAGGACAGGCAGAGTTTCAGGGAGAAGTGACTAAAAGACACAAGGAGAGTTATTTAATATGAACAATCACATTAGGAAATATGACATAATTTTATGTAATTAATGTAAGTATCAAAATATGCCATCCAGAATATGATAAAAGTCATTTATTAGCATCTGAGGATTGGTTACAGGACCTTTGTAGATAGAAAACCTGAGTGTGATCAAGTCCCACATATAAAATGCCATCCCTTTAAATCATCTCTATATTACTTATAATATCTAATATGATGTAAATGCTATATAAATATATAGGGAATAATAAAGAAAACGTCAGTGTAGGTTTAGTGCAAATTTTTCTTCAAATATTTTTGATTGGTAGTTGGTTGAATTAACACTTGGAATTCACAAATGTGGCATGCCAACTGTACTCTTTTTTTTTTTTTTTTTGAGACAGGGTCTCACTATGCAGTTCAGGCTGGCCTCGAGCTCACTTTGTAGCTCAGGCTGGTCTCGAACTCACAACAATCCTCCTGTCTCAGCCTCCC
>PVKA01051092.1:0-12372 GCA_004027165.1 Ctenomys sociabilis
ATGTACATTTGGGGGGGTCGGCAAGCATGGTTACAGAAGCTAAAAGCGGTGAAGGGGGCATGGGGCACAAGCCCATTGGTTGGAAGCTGAGGCACCATGCAGGGGGCGGCCCGAGGGCCATTATAATCTTATCTATGCTGCAAGGCACGTAGGGGGCAGGGGCTTTTCTGTATTGAAGGGTCTTATCTATGCTGCAAGGCACGGATGTGGGAAGGGTGGGTGGTGGGAACCAAGAGTTTTGGTCAGCAAGAACAGGAAATGTTTGTACAGAAGGGACAGAGAAGAGAACAATCAGGGGGTCTTGGATGGGGGGGTAGGGGTCAAACGTGGGTCAGTTTAAGGTGGCTTGGTTATTACACGACCTTATTAGTTTATCACATCCATCTTGTCAAGGTATCATAAAACTGTCTCATTGATATTTGTACTTCAATAAAATAAATAAATAAATAAATAAATAAATAAATAAATAAATAAATAAAAGATCGGACCTGTAGTGATCCTTCCTATTTTTCAGCCTCCCTAGCATTGGGATCCAGGCCCATGCCATCACACCGAGTCTCATTCACCACCTCAGTGTACCCTGGGGGCAGAGCCAGCATGGCAGGCCAGGGATGGAACCCCTGATCCCTGCGTCTGCCTAAGCAGGCACTTTAATCCACTAAGTTATCTGGCTGGCCCAGGTTTTGTTTTTGAAAGCGAGCATAAATTAGAAAAAACTACAAGTGATACAGAATTTTATTTAACAAAGTAATATGAATTTCACAGTATTTGTTATAATACATAGTGTTGTTTTCAAACAAGTTATTAATACTACCAGATTGAAAAAAAATTCTACCACATGTATGCATGTAAAATTGGAAGAAAGAAATATATAAGAAATTAAGAGAAAAGTATGAACTATTGAAAAAAGAAAATGAAACAAATTAAAGCATTAACTGCATCTTTCCATAGAACAGCAGAAATACACAGTACTGTTGTCCAAACTATCCTGCTTACATACATGAATAAATCTCTTTCCTCCACTCCCCCACCTGGCCTCCTCAACTCAGTAACTCTTTCCTTTTGAATAGATTCATTCCCTTTTTCCAGTATCTGTTGTACTCTTCAGATTCCATTTTTCTTTCAGGCCCCCAAATTCAAAGATGCAATCCAAAAATGGGCATCTGAGATGAATATACACTTCTCAGAGGAAGAAATACAAATGGCAAGTAAATACATGAAAAAATGTTCAATATCAGGGGCAGGGAGATGGCTCAGTGGAATAAGCGCATCCTTGGCAAGTGCAAGGGCCTGAGTTTAATCCCCAGTTCTACAAAAAAAAAAAAAACAAAAACAAAAAAACAGTTCAATATCATTGGTCATTTTAGAAATGCAAATTAAAACACCACAGAGATTCCTTCTCACACTAAGGAGACAATATGATGTTAGCACATATGTGTCTGATTTATTTCACTTAACAGTATTTTCTCTAGTTGTATCTATTTACTGAGAAAAGACTCAAATTTATCCTGTTTGATAGCTGAATAATACTCCATTGTGTAAAAATACCACATCGTTTTTATCCATTCTTTAGTTGATGGACATCTGGGTTATTTCCAGGATTTAGCTATGACAAATTGCACTGCTATATATGTGGGTGCACATATACCACTGTGGTATGAGGTTTTCAGGTCTTCTGGAAAAATACCCAGGAGAGGAACAGATGGCTTAATTGAGAGCTCAAACCCTAGCTTTTGAAGGAATCTCCACAGATTTCCATAATGGTTGTACCAGTCTACACTCCCACGGACAGTGCAGAAGAGTTCCTTCTCTACAAAGCCTCTCCAGCACTTCTTTTTTTTTTTTTTCAGAACCGGAGATTGATCTCAGACACTTGAGCCTGCCAGAGAAGTGCTTATTCTACTGAGCCATCTCTCTGGCCCCTCCAGCATTTGTTATTGACTGTTTCTTGATGTTAACCATTCTTCCTGGGGTTAGATGGAATTTCTGTGTTGTTTTAGTGGAACGCGGGATTGAACTCAGGCCCTTGTACTTCCCAGGGAAGCACTTATTCCACTGAGCCATCTCCCCGGCCTTCTGTGTTGTTTTAATTTGCATTTCTCAAATAACTAATGATGTGGAACATTTTTTCATATATTTTCTTGCCATTTATATTTCTTCCTCTGAGAAGTATATATTCATCTCAGATGCCCATTTTTGGATTGCATCTTTGAATTTGGGAGCCTGATTTTTAAAAATTCTTTATATATTCTACATAAAAGACCTTTGTCAGAGGAACAGTTGGCTATAATTTTTTTCCTATTGGTAGGTTTTCTTTTTATTCTGTTGGAGATTTGCTTTGAAATGTTAAAAGTTTTAAAAAGATAAGATTCCAAGTTTTTGATTCTTTGAAGTCTTTCACATGCAGTTTGGTTTTTGTTCATGAACTTTCTTTCTACCTACATTTTCCTCCAGAATATTTAGTGTTTCTATTTTAATATTTAATTCATTGATCTTTTTTACTATAGCTTTGTGCATGGTGATAGGCATGGGTTTAGTTTTAGCATTTGACATGTGGAAAACCAATTTTTCTAGCACCATTTATTAAACAACCTATCTTTCTTCCCATGAACATGTTTGGCCTCTTTATCAAAGATAAGGTGGCTAGAGCAGGCCAGATAGATCAGAAGACTAAAGCATCTGCTTAGGCAGTTGTAGGGACCAGGGTTTGATCCCTGGGGTGCCATGCCAGCCCTGCTGTCAGGGTGTGTTGAGACTGGGCATGGTGGCATGTGCCTATAATCCATCCCAGCACTTGGGAGGCTGAAAACAGGAGGATCACTGAGTCCAATCTGTGTAGGGAGACTCTGTAGACCCTGTACTAAAATGTGTTTTTCATTGTGTGTGCATCTTCTAATCTGTCCCATTGATACTCAGGTCTGTCTCCATGCCATCACCATGCTGTTTTTGTCATAGTAGCCTTATGATATAATCTCAGGTCAAGGATTGTGATACCCCCTACTTCTCCTTTGTTTCCCAAGATTACTTTTCATATTCTGGGTTTCTTCTGGTTCCAATGAATTGAGCAAAGTTTTGTTTAGCTCTTTGAGGTATACTAATGTTATTTTAATTGGGATTGCATTGAATCTGTATAACAATTTTGGGAGTATGGCCATTTTCACAATGTTGGTTCTTTCTATACAGGAGCATTGAATATTTTGAGATCCTCTTCAATATCTTTTCTCAGAGTACCATAATTTTCACTGTATAACTGTTTTATATATATTGTGAGATTGATTCCTAAGCATTTCATATTTTTGGATGTTATTGTGAAAGGTGAGGATTCCCTAATTTCCCTTTCAGTGTGTTTATTGTTTGTATACAAAAATGCTACTGACTTCTGGGGCTTTGTTTCCTTCTCCGTAAAATGGAGGCGTCATGCCTCCGTCGGGAACCGGTGAAAACTTTGTAAACAGTGATGATTACTGTGGGAGAAATCACTCTGCAAAGCCATAATTGACGCTCAGCCGTCGGATACAAAAAAAAAACAAAAAACAAAAATGCTACTGAGTTTTGGGTGTTGATTTTGTATCATGCTACACTGCTGAATTTGATGATTAAATCTATAAGACTCTTGGTGGAGTTTTTGGAATCTTCTATGTAGAGTATCATGTCATCTGCAATAATGATAATTTCACTTCTTTTTCAATCCTTACTCCTTTTATTTCTCTCTTTTGTCTAATTGCTTTCGGCAATATTTCCAAAATTATATTGAATAAGAGTGGAGATAATGGACATCTTCGTCTTATTTCTGATTTTAAAATGAAGGCTTTCAGTTTTTGCCCATTTAGTATGATATTGGTTCTTGGTTTCTCAAAAATGGCTTTTATCAGATTGAAATATAGACCACATATTCCAATTCTCGGTAGGGTTTTTTGTTTTTTTGTTTTGTTTTTTGTATATTTTAGGGAAGGGTCTACAAGGTGTTCAGGGTCTCACTACTAGATTGGACTCATAGCAATCCGCCTGTTTACAGCCTCCCAAGAGCTGGGTTTACAGGTGTGTGCCACCATGCCCAGTCTCAATTGCTGTCTCAGTGCACCCCAGGGACAGGGCAGGCATGGCAGGCCTGGGGATCAACCCCTGGCCCCTGTACCTGCTTGTAGGTGTTTTAATCTGCTGAGCTATTTGGCTGGCCCTTCTGTATGGTTTTTATCATGAATGACTGTTGGACTTTGTCAAAAGCTTATCTTTTTTTTTGCGGAACCAGGGATTGAACTCAGGCCCTTACACTTGACAGGGAAGCACTTATTCCACTGAGCCATCTCCCTGGCCCCTGTTGTTATTTAATTTCCATGTGTTCATAGTGTTTTTATAGTTCCTTTTGTCAATAATTTCCAGTTTTATTGCACTGTGATTAGATAGTACAAATGAGTTAAATTCAATTGCTTTGCATTGACTTAAGAGTGATATGTGTGCGAGTATATGGTCTGTTTTGGAGAATGTCCTGTGTGCAGCTGAGAAGAATGTGTATTCTGTTGTTGCTGGGTGAAACACTCTGTAAAGGTTTACCAAGTCAGTTTCCTCACAAGTTAGATTAAAAACCCTAAAAGTAAAATTAGTCAAATAGGGTTACTGCATGCTGAGAAGCTTCTGCTGAGGAAATAATTGTTAAAGTCATGAAACAAACTACAAAATGGTAGAAAATATTTGTAAACTATACATCTGACAATAGGTTTAGAATAAATAGGGATTTCCAAAATATATAAGGGACTACAAAAACTGAACAGCAAAAAAAAGCAAATAACCCAGTTTTAAAAGTGGGCAGTAGGGTGCTGGTGAGATAGCTCCGTAGAATAAGTGCTTGCCTGGGAAGTTCAGGGTCCTGAGTTCAATCCCCAGTACCACAAAAAAAAAAAAAAAAAGTAGGCAGCGGGCCCAAACAGATGTTTCTCAAAAGACGCCATACTAATGGCAAACATATGAAATAATTCCTTTTTTTTTTGTCTTTTTGAGACAGGGTCTCACTATGCAGTTCAGGCTGGCTTTAAACTCACTTTGTAGCTCAGGCTGGTCTCGAACTCACAACAATCCTCCTGCCTCAGCCTCCCAAGTGCTGGGATTACAGGCCTGCGCCACCACACCCGGCTCGAAATAATTCTTCAGATTACTAATCATCAAGGAAGTACAGAATGAACCCATGTTAAGGTAGCACCACATTCCAGTAAGATTGGCTGTGACCAAAGAGCTGAAAGACAACAGATGTTGTCAGGTATAGGGAAGGATACCTATATCCCTGAGGTGTGGTGGAAACTACAGTCCCTATGAGAGGGAGGATGAGAGCCCTTAAAAGTGAAAAACAGAATTGCCGTGTGATCCCATGAGTCCCACTGGCTTTCTACCACAGGAAATGAAAGCCAGGTGGAGAGAGAGGTCTGCACTCCACGTTCACGGTAGGGGCACTCACAACGCAGAGACAGAAGCACAACACATCCACACTGATGAACTTCCCTATGGCCAACAGGGAACTTTTAGCTGGGCAATGAAGGAAGCTCCACCTGCACAAGCCTGCTCAGAGAGGTCACTGTACCAGGCCAGCGAGGGCGTTCAGCAGACTGAAGTGCCTGCTTAGGCCAGCTTAGGCAAGTGTAGGGACTGTGGTTCTATCCCCAGCACCACAGCTATGCCCACCCCGCCGTCCAGGCCAGGCTCAGCCGGCTGGAGTTCTGGCATGGTGGTGCGTGCCTGTGATCCCAGCACTGGAGAGGCTGGAAACCTGAGGGTCACTATGAGTCTGAGCTCTGTCGGGAAACCCTGCAGCAACCACATACATTTGAAAAAGAAAGAAAGGAAGAAAAAAAAGATCATTCTAGGAAGGGAGCTAAGCCACATGCAGGAAGATGAGCACTGCAGGCCTCACTCATATGTGAAAGCAAAGCCAGCAGGCCTGGTGGGTCATAGAAGAAAGTCTTGTCCCCGCCTGGAAAGCTACACATGCCACAGACCAGAGGAAGAGGTCAGTGCTGCTGGTCAGCAGTAGCTACATAGCCAGGAGGAAGGGCTGGGAATGTCTGTGACCAAGAAATCATAAATGTTTGAGTATATAATAGATTTTAATACAATTTGAACATTATATCATGTATACATGTATTAAAACACTGAATGATACCTCATTGATATGTACTATTTTAGGTTAAGTATCAATAAAATAAATACTTTTTAAAATTGTAGCCAGAAGTGGTGGCATGGGGCTGGTGAGATAGCTCAGTAGAATAAGCGCTTGCCTGGCAAATGTAAGGGCCTGGGTTCAATCCCCATTTTGGAAAAAAAAAAAAAAAGTAGTAGCATATAACTAATATCAGCAATTCAGGACGCAGAGGCAGGGGAGAACCACAAGAGGGCTCAATGTTAGCATGTGCCAGCACCTGGGCTTAACCCCTAGTAGAACTGCTCAGTTTTTAGGGGACGCTATGGCATCTGGGCATGGCCACCCAGCTCAGTCCCACTGGTATTTATTTCAAGGAGAGCAAGATATTGCCCCTTCTGTGAGGAAAATTGTCCAACAGGATGAAAGTGTTCCACAGATGCACCAGATCCTCCCTCCCCCAGCATCAGTATGGATCTGTATAGGGCCTGGTCATGACTGCGGTAGCACCAAAAGGATCTGCGGGCCAGTAGCCTCTGTTGAGGTCCTGTACCTGCACACACTCGTGAGTGTTGGGGTACCAGACACCCTATGTCTTGCCAGCCTTGATGACAGCACAACTGCCAGTTTCTGTCCTCCTTTGTAGGCTGTGTCCATCTGTATACTCCATAGCCAGGACAGCCCCACAGAGGCTGCTGGAGCTGTTCCAGTGCACATGAGAAAAAGCAGTGCAGAAAGGCTGCCACATGTTGCATAGTGGGCTGTCAGCCTGCATGTCTGGCTGGAAGTAGTAAGGACAGGGCACATCCAGAAGCTGTGGGTAGGAAAGCTCCCTCAACGGAGCCCATTCTTGGTCCTTCAGGGAGAGCTAGAAGGCCACCTATGCCAGCAAAGCAGTCCTTGCCAGCATCAGTATGTGATTACATGTACTCACTCTTGTTTGCAGAACACCAGCCTGCTGCCTTCCAGTCTCAGTGCCCAGTAGCCCATGCCATGGACATAGGAGGAGAGGATCTCAGGAAGCAGGTTTGGCCTGGCTAAGCCCACATGTGTAATTGCCTCTGAAGTGCTGTGTAAGAGGACAGTGCAGCGGAGGAAGATAGGTCCAGAGCACGTGGATTCCAGCCTTCTCTCGGAAGCAGCTATGAAGAGAAGACCACACAACAACGAGCACAGTGGTGCATGCCTGCAGATGCCACTGCCTGTCAGGCTAAGGCAGGAGGCCAGCCCATGTAACCTAGGGGTATGGTGTCTCAAAAATAAAAAAGGAGTGAGGAAATCCAAAAAGGAGCATCTGAAATAGGCGCTTTTCAGATGAAGAAGTGCTAACAGGAAATAGATATATAAACCATGTTCAGAGTCTCTGGTCATTGGAGAAATGCAAATTAAAACAATACCAAGATTCTATCTCACTCCTGAAAGAATGGCTATCATCATTAAGACAACCAATAAACCAGGCTTGATGGTGCAAGCCTGTAATCCCAACACTAGCAAAGCTGAGGCAGAAGGATTGTCACAAGTTCAAGGCCAGCCTGGGCTATGAGTGAGACTCTGTCACAAAAAACAATCAAACAATAACCACAGAGAGAGAGAGAGAGAGAGAGAGAGTGAACCTAACCATTAACAAATGTTGGTGAAGATATAAGGAGCAAGAAACACTTCACTGTTATTGGAATGTAAATTGGTTCAACAAAATGAAAATCAGTATGGAGATACCTCAAAAACCTAGGACTAGAGGTTCCATATGACCCGGCTATTGACCTTGGTTTTTGCCCAAAAGAATTAAAAGCATCATGCCACAGTGATATATGCACACTCGTGTTCATAGTAGCACACTTTGTAATACCTACATCTTAGGAACAGCCCAAATGCTCATCAGTGGATAAATAAAGAAAATGTGATTTTTGTATAAAATGGAGTACTACTCAGCCATAAAGAAGCATACATTTGAGACCTTTTTAGTTTAATGAGTGGACCTTGAGTCCATACTCTTAAGAGAAGTAGATCAGACATAAATATCTAAGTATCACATTATTTCTCTAGTGTGAGTAACCGAAAGCATAAGCAAAGACCAAAGTAAATGATAGATATAGAGAATTAGGAAGTAAATGTTCAAATGAGGAGGAAAAAAAAAGGAATGAGTGGGGGAGCTGAAGGAAGGGAAAACAAAAAAAGAATGGAAAAAATGGAAACAAAACTTTTGTAGATAAGGAGGAAAAGAGAGGTGGAAGGGAGGGGAGGGAAGAGGGAAGGGGAAGAAAAGAAGCAGCAAGATACATGATATACAGGTACAGATTCCCTGTAGTGGATATGATCACTGTATATCAAAAGCACACCAATAAAATTAAGTTTAGAAAAAGGAGTCGGGCTAGGGAGATAGCTTAGCAGTCTAAGTGCCTGCCTGGCAAGCACAAGGACCTGCATTCAATACTAGGTACCGAACCCCTGGCACTGTGCCTGCTCTGAAACCAGGCATGGTGGCACATGCCTATAATCCCAGCACTGGGGAGACAGGAGATCACTACAAGTCTGAACTGCATAGTGACATCCTGTGCCAAATAGATAAATATATATATATATATATATATATATATATTTTTTTTTTATTTTTTATTTATAGAACTGTTGTTGGGGAAGAAAACAAAACTGTAGATGAGGCTCAGTTGCAGGGCTTGTGCCAAGTATATAGTACTTAGGGGACCCTCAGTTCAATCTCCACCTCACAACACACACACACACACACAATGTTGAGGAAAAACTGTAAGGAAAAACAGAACATCCCAAGGAAAGAACATCTGTTCTCCAGGTTCTACGCTTTTAATTTTTATTTATTTATTTATTTTGGCAGAACTGGGGATTGAACTCAGGCCCTTGCACTTGCCAGGCAAGTGCTTATTCTACTGAGCTATCTTCCCAGCCCCTCTACACTTTTTAAAAAGGGAAGAACAGGCACTTGGGCGCTGCGGATTATGGTGCAGTTATGGCCAAGTCCAAGAACCATGCTATGCACAACCAGTCCCAAAAATGGCACAGAAATGGCATCAAGAAACCTCGGTCACAAAGATACGAATCTCTGGAGCGGGTGGATCCCAAGTTCCTTAGGAATATGTGCTTTGCCAAGAAGCACAACAAGAAAGGCTTCAAGAAAATGCAAGCAAACAATGCCAAGGCCGCGAGTGCACGTGCTGAGGCTATCACAGCCCTTGTCAAGCCCAAGGAGGTCAAGCCCAAGGTCATTCCACAGGAAGTAAACCGCAGGCTCACTGGATTTGCCTATATTGCCCACCCCAAGCCTGGGGAGCGTATCTGTGCCCGCATTGCCAAGGGCTGCAGGGCTTGCCAACCAAAGGCCCAGGCTCCAGCCAAGGCCCAGGCTCCAGCTTCTGCTCCAGCCCAGGCCCCCAAAGGTGCCCAGGTCCCCATGAAGGCACCACATTAAAAGCCTCCTATCTGCTGATGTAAGAACAAAAGGACTGGTGTGACCCCTGGGTGCCATCTGTGGGGCACTGGTTCCCTCCTGTGCTCTTTGTACAAATAAACCTGAGGCAGGAAAAAAAAAAGCAAAAGGGAAGAACAATATCTACTTCATAGGGTTTTTGTTTGTTTTTTGCCCTAGGGACTGAACCCAGGGTCTTTATACTGAGCTACATCTGCAGACCTTTTTCAGTTTTCACTTTGAGCACTGGTCACCAGGTTGTCCAGTCTGAGCTTGAACTTGTGATCCTTCTGCCTCTGCCTCCTGGAGGATTCAGGCACCACCATGCCTGATGTGAGCTACTGTTTTGTGCCACTGAGGACTGAGCCCAGGGCCTTTGCACTAAGGTAGTCTCCAGTCCCTTTCACTTCTTGTTTTGAGACAGGACCTCCTAAAATTGCCAAGAAGAACTCATGGTCTTCCTCCTGATAGCCCCAAGTTCTGAGATGCGGGCATGGCCACCACCCTGGCTAGAGTGCTCCCTTCAGTATATAGTTCAATTAGGAAATGTTGATGTTTTCATAGAAGAGTAATATCTGTTTATATAAAATGTTTGAATTGTTGCAAGAGCACTGCATAGCATGACATGATTCTCATTTAAGCTTTGAAAGTCTCTTAACCATGGAAATGGAGGGCAGTCTCCCCACAAGCTGCCAGTGGGCTCTGCTTCAACCTAGATACAGGGTTCATCCCCAAAATGGTGTGCTATGGTAAATCAATCCGATTCTCCATCCTGGGGACTTGGATTAGAAATACAAAATGATCTCCAGTTGGGACAGGACTTTAGAAAGTAGAAAAAAAAAAAAAAACCTCCTTAAATTTTAGGGGTCAGGGAGATAGCTCAGTAGAATAAGCACTTGCCTGGCAAGTACAAGGTCCTGAGTTCAATCCTCAGTACCACACACACACACAAAAAAAGTAATAATAATTAAATAAGAAAGCAAGCAAGCAAGCAGAAACACCTACTCCTATTCCAGCCCCACAGAGGGGCAGAGCAAACAGCTCAGCAGACTAGCTGTTGTGCTCCAAAGCAGGCAGTGCCTGGAACCACTTTCCAAAACATTTCCAGACCTTTTTCCACCTTTGTGCTGAAGACTGAGCCCAGGGGTTCTCGACCATTGAGCTATATCCAGAGCCCTTTTAATTTTGAGATAGTCTTGATAAGTTGCCCCTGCTGGCCTCAAACTTGCAATTCTCCTGCATTCGCATCTGATTACAGGCAGGCTTTTTTTTTTTTTTTTTTCTCTCCCTGAACCTGTTAAAGTATCACTTTTAAGATTTCTTTACCTTTCTCTCATTTTTCTATGAATATCTGTTCACTAAGCCTTCCTATGAATGATCCAGCTCAGTAGCTTTATCATTATTAATGTAGGGGAGAAAGCTCAGCAACATATGCACCTCCTTTCAAGGACAAGATCCTGAGTTTGATCCCTGGGGCAAATAAATAAATAAGGCAGAATATTCCAAGAAAAGATTTTATAATTTGTGTCAGGTTACAAAGTGCTCTCCCCTTAGAGTACCTAATTTAAACCCCACCAACTTTGTAAGCTAGTGGATTTTGGAGATGGTTTTCTAAGCGTCTGGTGATGAAATGCAAATACTGTGCCAGGTGGGACTCTTCCCCACTGGAGTCAGACAGATGTAGGTTGGACACACAACTTCCCTGTTACCCGACCATGGCCAAATGGAGGAATAAGATCCAGAACTGTTCTGGCTAATTCTTTGCTGGGTGAGGACGACGCAGGTACCCAGGGCAAGGCAGAATCGATCATCTCCATCGAGAGACAGAGCCATAAACACAACCCCAGGGCTTCTTGGGCACTATAAACTCCTACGAATCCAGTGACCTCATGAATTTCCCCTTGTTCCGGCAGCTTTGAGCTGCCTGCCCGCTGTCCGCACTGTCCCAGGGAGCATGTTGGCCGATAACGCCCTCACCAGCACCCAAACAGGTGCCGTTAGGGAATGACAGGGCGGGCAGGCACTGCGGGATGCTGACTGAGCCCAGATTGGGAGGCACAGGTGAGGATGTACAGAGGAGGGCGGAAACACCAGAAGAAAAGGGAGGGAGAGAAAAGTAGGGATGATCCCAGCCCAGTGCCACCCGAATCTGGGTGGTTGCCAGACAGAACTGGGGCCCTTATCCTGAGCTACAACCCCACCCTTTTCTAGTTTTGGTTTTCAGATGAATCGAGCCTAGTTCTAGCTCTGCTCTCACACTTCGCCTTCCTGAGCCCTGAGCTGCCAGGCGTGCCCCAGCACTCATCTGGCCTATCTCTTCGTGGATACTGTAGACCTACCCAGCAAGCACAGTGTATTCGTAAACTACAAGGAAAAATAGTAAATTCTCAGTTGTAGAGTTTTCTTTTTTATTTTTTGAGATAGGGTCTTGCTACACAGTTCAAGCTGAACTTGAACTCACTATATAGCCAGGCTGGTCCCAAACTCAAAGTGACCCTCTTGCCTCAGCCTTCTGAGTGCTGGGATTATAGGCATGTGCCGCCATACCCTGCCAGAATTAATTTCCAAACAGCATTAACCACAGACTAATGTTCTCCATGCATCAGTTTTCCCCTATACTTCTAAATGCTCTTTACCTCTTAAGTATGATTTCTCACCCAGTATTTTCCTGTAAAGCAGTAATGCTCAATCAGGGGGCTGGTTTGCCTGCCAGTGACACTAGCAATGCCTGGAAATATTTGTGTTTGTCATAATGGATTATAGGCACCTGTCACCATACCCAGTCTCAATTGTTTCTCAGTGTGCCCCATGA
>PVKA01051093.1:0-12368 GCA_004027165.1 Ctenomys sociabilis
AGAGAGAGAGAGAAAGAAAGAAAGAAAGAAAGAAAGAAAGAAAGAAAGAAAGAAAGAAAGAAAGAAAGAAAGAAAAAAATCCACAATTTGAGGAAAAACTTAAGCCAACTGTCCTTTAGACCAAGGACTTCTATGTAAAACACACAAAAAATTTTCTCTTTTTAAATTTTTTATGTATTTGGTAGAGGGTTACTCTGCAGCTCAGACTCAGTGATCATCCTGTTTTTAGCCTGCCCAGAGCTGGGATTACAGGTATGCACCAGCATGACCAGTCTCAGTGGCTGGCTTAGCGGGCCTGAGCAGGAACTGTACAATCTGAGGTACTGAGGATCGAACCTGGGTCCTTGTGCTTGCCAGGCATGCACTTAGTCCACTGAGCTATCTCTCTGGCACAACATAAATAATTTTAAAGAATTAGACCCCCAAATTTCAAAGACCCAATCTAAAATTGGTATCTGAGATGACCACACACTTCTCAGATGAAAAAATACAAATGGCAGATAAATATATCAAATAAAAAGTTCATCATTGGTCATTTGAAAAATGCAAATTAAAACACTGACCTTCCATCTCAACCTAGAAGGAATGACTATTATCATGAATTATCATGAAGGCATCCAATAGCAAATGCTGTAGGGGCTGTGGGAAAGAGGAACCCTTTTCCACTGCTGGTGAGAGTACAGTATGTCACAAGCACTGTGCATATCAGTGTGGACATTTCTTAAATACTAAGATTAGAAGTCCCATTCAGCCAAACTGTTCCAATTCTGTATGTTTTCCCAGAAGAAATGAAAATATTATACCACAGAGCTTTATGTGCTCCAATGATTTTAGTACCATAATTTGTCATAGCTAAATTTTGGAAATAGCCCAAAATGTCTGTCAACATAGAAATGGATTTTTAAAAAGTTGTATTTTTATACAGTGGAGTACTACTCAGCTACAAAGAAAGAAAAACTTGAGGCTTATATTGGTAAATGGATGCAACTAAAGACCATACTCATAAGTGAAATAAATGAGACCCACATATGCAGACCTCACCTTATCTTCCTAGTGTAAGAGACTGAAAAAGTAAATGAGATCTAAAAGGTATAATATATATTGTGAGAGGGAAAGAAACACCTAATAAGGAAAGAATTTGGAAGTGGAAAAGAGAAAACAAAGGGGGAAGTTATGTATATAGACACAAAATAGCTAAGATAATTGTACTAATTTATGATAGTTCTTTGAAAGGAACAGTTAGTGCTTATATTGTTTGATCAATTTTGCAATTTTGCATGCCTGTACCTGGCAATCTGAGTAATTATTTTGAGGACAACATTATGCAATATAATGAGAATTGTTAATTTCCCATCATCTTTTTTGAAATTCAGGATCATTTTAATGTCTTTTTTTCCAGTACCAGGAATTGAACTCAGGACCTCGAGCTTACCAGGCAAGCTGTTATTATACTGAGCTCTCTCCCTGGACACTGTCTTTTTTGTCTCTTTAAAATAAAATAAATATATGGGCTAATGAATGAGCTAGAATTAGTCTTCTTCTCTGACAACTAAGAATGAGAGAGGAAGAGACAGAGAGGGAGACAGGAGACAGGGAGGCAGGGGCAGGGGGGCAGGGAGGCAGGGAGGCAGGGAGGCAGTGGGGCAGGGAAAGGAAGAGGAGGAGAGAGAGAGAGAGACAGATTGTCTTAACTAAAATCACTCATCTAATTAGAGATAAACTCAAGACCAAAGTCTCACACATACTTTGTATTACAATTGAACAATCTTTCTACAAAATTATTAGTGTAGTATGTTTGCATACATGTGGAAGACAAAAGAAAAAAATCATAAGAACTCTTTCCTCTTTCCAACAGGCATGAGCATGAAGGTCACTTACTAGCCTCATCCAATCTATAAACATTTATTATTAATTGTCTGTGTAACAAATGCAGTGCGTGGTAGATTCTATCAGAAGAATTAAAACATCTCAGATTATATGAAAAAATAAATGTTGGCTCCATGAAATTGTAGTTAGCTTGGAATGCAAAAAGGGTGCGTTTTGTTTGAAATGCTATGATTTGCAAAATTATGTGGTAGTCTTTCCTGCTTTCCTCATGCTTCCAACAGAAGTCATGCCAAACTTACTCAGGAGATATTCAGGAGGCAAGAGTACCTGTGCTGCTAACATCTAAATTCGGTAGTTTGCAACCTTCTCAAACCAGATAAGCAAGGCAAACAATTACATCAGCACTTGTGGTTCCTTCTGCTGTCCTTTACTATTATACATAATGTGGATCCTGCAACTGAGAAAATGGCCAGGTGTGTGTGGGAGGGGGCCAATATGTGATCTGCATGCTAATGCTAAATAAGAAGGACATATTCTGCCCCCCTGTGCTCTTGGCAGAAATTTGAGCAGAAATTAAGTGTTTCCGATTGCACATTAATTCCACTCTCTCTTTTTATTTGTGCACTCCTTGTGTATTTTATTACTGATCACCTGCTAACTGCCAGACACTGCTAAGCACCTGGAATATGACAAGGGGCTCACAAGTATGTGAAAGAGAAACTGATCAGTAATGATCCAAGGACCAGAGGACTTAGAAGGTCATAAGGGTGATAAACAGCAATGTATTCAGTAGAAGCACAAAGCAGTAGCTCACCTGGAGCTCAGGAATGAAGAAATAGTCTTAAAACTGAGAAATCTCAAACAAAGCAGAACACACAAATTATTGAAATGGGAAGACCCTGGAAACATCACATGTGTAGAGATGGGGAATATGAGACAGTTTGACTGAAGCAAAACTGAGTAAAATATAATTTTTCCAATCACCCCCAAAGAGATTCTAGTGGAAAGAGCTAAAAATGTTGGGAAAACAAATAGCAACATAATAGGGTCAGCTGGTTCAATGTGTGATCACTCTGGAAATTTTTATAAGTTTGTGTCCAGTATTCACAAAGAACCATTTATACCCCCATCTTAAACCACTTTGGTAATATATCTACTGTGTGTAAAGGTTGGTCAGCTACAATGGTAGTCTTAGAGGTCAACCAGGCAGGTACCAGGGCAGAGACAATGTACAAATAAAGAATCTAACACAAGATATTCAGTGTAAAAGAAGAGTTTCCCGGGCTGCAAAATGCTGAGGTAGGACCACAAATAAGGATGAAAAATATAGGAGAGTAAATGCTTTTCAGGTAGCTGAGATTTGTAGTTTCATATGTTGGACTGAACTTAGACTTGTCTATTTCCTGGTATGGCATTTAGTAAGTGGTGTGCCTTCTTTCTGCTTCCTGCATAAGACAGAAATAACAGTAAAATAACTTGGCAAGACTGTGATACCAAATGTACAAAGTGATCCATGGGGTAAAATGCTTATGGGCTAGGTGTATATCACATATTCCCAAATATTTATTCAATATGAAATTAAAGTGAGACATTATTACTTCATCCTCTTGGGGCAGTCTGGTTTGAACACAATCTCAGCAAAAATTTTCTCAAATACATACTCTGCAACTCACCTGGGCTTGGTTCCTGAGTAATGCAAGATATAAAGTTCTATCAATTCATTCATTAAAAAAGATATGAAGTATTTACTATGTGTGAGAATTTTTTCTAGGATCTGAGGATAAGCAATTAAAAAATGAAAACAATAGCTAAACAAGGAAATGTAAATGTATCATTCTCTTGGGACTGTATAACTAATTGCTACAAACTAGGAAGTTTAAAACAACAGAAACTTCTTCCAGAGGCTACAAGTCTGAATTCAAAATAGCCACAGAATATCTTTCCTCTAGAGGCTCTGGGAATAACTCTTTCCTTCCTTCCCTTAGTTTTGAGTGGACAACAGCCATCTTGCATGTTCCCTGGTATTAGACACGTTCTAATCTCTTCCTATGTGGTCCTAAAACATTGAAGTTACTCATCTTATAGGACATTTATATCATTCAGAAGATAAAAGTTTTTGGGTCACACTAATTCAGTATAAATTCATCCTAAAAAATATCAATTTCCAAATAATGTTACATTCAAAGTTATGCTTGTGTGAAACTTGAAAATGTTTTTTAAGGAAACAGAATTCCAGCCATCATAATGGGATACAGACAGTCTAAGTGATGCCTGTCCGATTATCCTAAGATCATGCTTTGCAGGAGGTTCTCACTGAATGATAGCTAACATACGTAGCATATCCTGCTCCTTTTACATATAAGGGCATTGAAATTGACTTACTCACTAAGGATCACAAAATCAATAGATATGAAACTAAAATCCTTGTCACATAACTCCTTATAGAAGGAAAGTCATCTCTAAATAGGTACTGTCTCTCTTTCTCAAAAGGCTTCTTGCAAGGGCCTGAGTTCAATCCCCAGTTCTAAAAAAAAAAAAAATCAAAAGACTTCTCATATGCTTTAGGGCTCCTTAAAGAAAAAAGTGGGTGCTAAATGGACAATGGTTATTTTTAATAATTATGTATTTATTTTTGTAATGCTTGATACATTTGAATCAACTTGAGAAGTTTAGACATTTAAGTAAAAACCCAGGGTCCTCACTCTGTAGACATCCTCATCTGTGCAAGAAGAAGACGGAGAGATATGAATGCTATACCCAACTTAGAGGGTAGTAGCCTGCTTACAATACAAGGGAGGAAAAGCGATTTGCTTGCCTGCCCTCTTTTTTTGCTCTTGCTGCTTTTTCTGTCTTCTACAAACATGAACTTGCCATTCCTTAATGTCAGCTTGTTTTGGAGCCAAATGATTATGGACTGAAACCTCTACAAACTGTGACTAAACCTTTCCTTACTTAATTTAGGGCCTTAGGTATTTTGTCTCAGCAACAGGAAAAAAATAACCGATACAGAATTTGGTACCAGAAGAGTGGAGTTGATCTTGAGACTATCGTGTGGTTCAAGAGCCTTTGGAAATTGCTTGTGGGAAGAGTTTGTAAAGCTTCAGAGATGTTGCTTGAAAGAGTAGAGCTGGAATGTTTAGGCTATTCTGTAGTGGAGTCTCTGGTGAGACCTCAGAAGACTAGAAAGCCAGTAAAGATGAGGTTCAGGAAGTTTCTACTAGGAAGAACTACATGAGCTGCTGAACTCCAGATACTGTGTGTTATGGCTTAGCAGAAAGTTTGTTTGCATTTTGCTCATGTCCAGAGTCTTTGCCTGAGACTGAAATTAAAGGTAGCAAACTAATCTAGCAGAAGAAATTTCAAGGCAGTGATTGTTGAGGTTGTGGCATGGCTATTGTTGGGGGCTTTTAGGCCAATTATGTTGAGAATCAAGAGAAAGGCACCCAGCAGGATGCTTTAGAACACTGTGAGTTTGGCCAGAAAGTTATGGACTACAAAAATAAAGCAAAGGAAATTATGATTGCTCACAAAGATCAGGAAACTATGAAAGATGGCCTGGGGACATCACAAGAAGCTACAAATCTCTACCTTTTACGTGAAAAACTGCTTCTAAGAGAGAGAGCCCCAGAGTATCATGTTCCTGAATGGTGGTAGCCATATTGTGTTCTAAGAGGGGAACAGCATACAAAATCGGTTCCTCATAACTGGACTTAAAGTGCTCAGTCATTCAGGCACTCAAACTCCACAATCAGGAAAGAGAAAATCCTGAATACTTCCCCTGATGGCAACAAATTTTGGCAGAATCCACATGGCACTAGTTTTAAGCTTTCAGAATGTAAGATTTGGGTTAAGAAGACTTCTATCCCAGTTTTAGAAAGCTTGGGAGGCCAGGCAGTGTAGCCCTGGGAAAGCAGTGCATGAAACTGTGAGGGTAAATCCAATGGTACAGCGATGACCCTAGAAGTTTGGAGAATCCAGAAAGGTGGATTGTCTAAGGGAAGCTTCAGGAAGGGAGCAAAGGGTGCATAGGAGAGAAGCCATAGAAGCTACAATTTCAGAAGTGCCACGGGAGTTAATCTACTCAAATCCTTTGGAGCTCACAACCTGTCACAAGTTGCCTTAGATGCTGCACATGAAATTACAGGACTCAATGTTCACCCTGATGGATTTTGGACTTGCTTTGATCTCAAACATTTGTATTCCTCTGTTCTTAATAATTGGAATACAAATGTTTGTCTTCTGCCTTTAAACTTTGGAAGAGTTTAACTTTTAATTGATGCAGGGACTTGCAACTAAAAATTTACCTTACATGTCAGAGGACATTTGGGGCTTGGACTTCTTAGCAATGCTGAAACTGTTGCAGATGGTTTAAAGCCTTTTGTATGAAGGCATGTGTATGAGTCTTTGGGGAGAGGCAAGGGCAAACTATTATGGTTCTAATGTATTATAATGTTGATATACTTAATATTAGTTCTTTTTTATTTTTATTTTTTTGTCTTTTTGAGACAGGGTCTCACTATGCAGTTCAGGCTGGCCTTAAGCTCACTTTGTAGCTCAGGCTGGTCTCGAACTCACAACAATCCTCCTGCCTCAGCCTCCCGAGTGCTGGGATTATAGGCATGCGCCACCATGCCCCGGCTAATATTAGTTCTTAAGGATTGCTAAAAGTGTGCTCTAATGTTCACATTGTGAAATGATAAGAATAAACATGTCTTTCTATCTGGGAAGTGGCCTAAAGAAGTGTCTGGTTGTCAAGTTGACAAGAGGAAAATTGTAATGGTTGATACATTGTATAATGACTTGAGAAGTTTAGAAGTTTAATTAAGTTATATTTAATTATGTTTAATTAAGACTCAGAAGGGGGCCAGTATCCTCAGTTAGCAGGCATTCTCATCCTGTGCAAGAGGAGGGGAAGGAGATGGTGTGACAGCTAAACCTGCCCTTGAGGCAGGGGGTAGGGTAGGAGGGTAGAGTGTTCAAAGTATAATGGAGAAGAAGAGACTTGAGCTTCCTTTCTTTTTGTGCTAGTTGATTTTATTCTCTTCTGCTGCCTTGAAGTTTTGTACCTGTGCATGGCAACCTGCCTTGTAGTCAATTGATTATGGACTGAAACCTCTAAAATCTGAGAGCTAAATAAACTGTTCCCTATTTAATTCGGTTGTCAGTATTTTGTCTCAAGTAAAGAAAGCAAGGTACCTAAAACCCCAATGTATGTTAAAAAGACTATTATATGCACATTAAACTTATGATTTCACAAATAACACTTATGATGAACTTAACATAGAGTTGACATTTAAAATACAGTAAATAAATTGATAGAAAAATTGAGGAAAAGAATTGGTAAATAGTATATAACAAAGCTACAATACTTTGGTGACTCAGGGTTTATAAATGATTCCATCATGTGTTATTTCTTTGTTCAACCTGTCTAATAGACTAGCATTTCTGGGTTCAATATTGATCCAGCATAATGCACAGAAATTCTATAATAGGTACATGAACCATAAAATCTAATATGCCCTCATATTGGCCACCAGCTTGAATCAGTCAAAATGAGTTTCAAAACTTACCATAAGACCATAAAAATCACGATTTTGTGATAGTGGTATAAGATTATACATTCAAATCAGGGAGATAATGAAAATCTAGACATGAATTCATAATACAGGATTAATTGATTTTAAACTAGTATAATATTACAATTCAATTGAGAGAGAATGATCTTTTGAACAAATGATGCTAAAGCACTTGAATACTCCAAATCATATAAAAAGCAAATAAATAATATGTCTGATATGAATTTATTATTCACTATGTGCATGCGTGTGTGTGTGTGTGTGTGTGTGTGTATGTGTGTATGAGTGTGTATCTGTGTGTTTGTGTATGTGCACGTGAGTACTCCATTAGGGAGTTATTTTTCTTATTTTATTTTGGACACCTTTTTATCTATATTTTTCTTTAGACATTTATGCTTTAAGTGTGATAGCTAATAAAACATTGCCTGATATACAGCCACAAAGCTTTACAGCTGTGTTTTCCTTCTAACCATTTTCAGTTTTATTTCTTATATGTCAGTCTTTGATCCTTTCTGAGTTTACTTTATAAAGAATTCTCTTAGTTTTTGTTCATATTAGGTTGAATTTTTTTCTATATTTTTCCAGGAAGTTTTGACGAATTTAGTGAGGGTCATTTCTTTAAACACATAGACAGTGTTATCCCAAACACTGTAGCCTCCATCATCTTTAATGAAAAACTAATTAATATTATGTTTGTTCATTTTACTTATACAGAAATAGGTTTCATTCTGACATTTGCATACATACACAAAATGTACTTTGACCATACCCTGCTCCAAACTCCTTTCTTACTTCCCTTCATTTCCTTTCTCTTCTATAATACTGTCCCCCTTCTTGTATGTCAGTTGTCTGTCTTCTTCTATCAGTATTTCACAAATAAAAAAACACTTGATACTCAATTGAATTTGGCTTACTTCACCTAACATGATGATCTTTAGTTCTGACCATTTTCCTAGAAATTATATGATTTTGTTCTAACTTACACATGAATTAAACTCCTCTCTTTATGTGTACAGCATTTTCTTCATCCATTCATGGGTGATGGGTGCCTAGGATTGACCATTTAGTTGAATATTGTGCATGTACAATAAACATAGGTATATAGATATTTCTACAGTATTCTGAATTTGATTCCTTAGGGTATATGGCAAGGAATAGTATAGCCAATATGGCAGTAAAATACTAGTGTACAAACTCTATATGATAGTTCCACTTTTAATTATTTTAGGACTTTCCATACCGATTTTCATAATAACAATATTAATTTTTAATTTTACCAACAATATATATTGCCTATATCATTGTCATCACTATGATATTTTGTGTTTTTGATTATAGCAACTCTCACTGGTATGAGATAGAATCTCAACATAGTTTTTATTTGCATTTTTCTTTTTTTTTTTTTTTTTTTTTTTTTTTTTTTTTTTTTTTTTTTTTTTTTTTTTTTTTTTTTTTTTTTTTTTTTTTTTCTTTTTTGAGACAGGGTCTCACCATGCAGTTCAGGCTGGCCTTAAGCTCACTTTGTAGCTCAGGCTGGTCTCGAACTCACAACAATCCTCCTGCCTCAGCCTCCCGAGTGCTGGGATTACAGGCATGCGCCACCATGCCCGGCTAAATCTTACCTTTTTTTTTTTTTTTTTTTGGTGGAACCGGTGATTGAACTCAGGCTTTTGTGCTTACCAGGGAAGCACTTATTCCACTGAGCCATCTCCCTGGCCCCCTATTTGCATTTTTCTTAACAGTAAAGATGATAAATAATTATTGCTCATTTTTACTTCTTTTGAAAACTGTTTGAGTTATTCAACCATTTAATTGGACTATTTGTCATTTTATTGTCAATTTATTTTAAAGAATATCTATATTCTCTAAAATATTAATATGACTAAGGAATAGCTGAAAAAGCTTTTCTTCCATTCTTCCAGCTGTATCTTTGCTCTAATATTTAATGCCTGTGCTATGAAGTTCTTTAATTTGATGCAGTCCCATTTGTTGTTCTTGTTGTTTCCTGAGCTATTGAAGTACTACTTGAGAAATTGTTGTCTCTGCTTAAATCTTGTTGTGTTCCCTCTACAGTCTCTTATGGAAGACTAGGTAATGAGAACTGAAGCCTAATTAACCTTTTCTGTGATCCCAAAGATGAAAGAGGATGTGCTGGCATAAAGGCATGTTGCAGGTTCTAGGAAAAAGTTAACACAAATGAGATCTGGTTGTTTATTCGGGCATATACTTTTGATAGTAGAATTCTTGTGAATCCTCTGCTATTATAATTGTTTGTATATATTTCTACATGAAGAAAAGAAAGGAAAGCCACACTCTCAGGGATCTCTATCCACTAAAAGCATGAACCCCTGTCCCCTGCACTGTAAACTGTTTCTGTATCTTCTTGTGTTTCATTCTCATTTATACTCCAGGTCATGGAATAAACTAGCAGGACTATGTTCCTATAAGTGGTGCCTGAAGAAGAAATGAGACCCAGGCATCCTGGTTCAATATAAGTGACAACTGAAAAAGGACCTTGGATTATGGAAATACTGACCAGGGACTCAGGACTGAGGAAAGTCTCTGACAAGGGAAGTACTTTGAAAGTCAGTAAAGCAATGAGAAACTTGGCAGCAAATGAAAAGAAAATAGAAGAAAAGATGATGTAAAAGACTTATGGCAATAGGATAAATGAAGAGAAAGGGAGAAAACAGGAAAGCAAAGGTGAATGTATATGAAAAAATTATCTCATCCATGATAATAGGCAAACTTCAGAATTAAAACAAAATGATGTTGAGCCTTGGGGAGCCTTGATAACTCAAGTGAAGCTAAGCCCAATTGCAAGAACAACACTGAGACCCAGTGAACCTCAGGAGCCTCTGTGAACTGCACCCTGTGACCATTAAGAGAGACACACTTAGTCCTGGAGAATTGTGGAAGCTTCAAAAGTGTCACCATGAAGGCGTAATATCCAAACTTTGGCCTACAGTCCATTCAGATCAAGTCTAGGAGTCACTGATATAGAAAAACTTGGAAATCACACATCTGACATTTCTGAAGTGATAGAAAATGAAGAAAGAAATAACTTTACCAGGCTTTGGAATAAATCAGATCAGAAATAATCTGATAGATAAAAACAATCACAATAATAATGAAAGAATTGCTTAGCACATCTAAAGATGACATAGATTTTAAAAAGTAGAACAAAGAAACAGATGAAAATATTAAACAAACAATATACAAAAGAGTTAGAATGGATGACCAGACAGAAATAAATATCTAAGAAATTAAAAATTCTAATAAAAAATTGGCAAAAACACTTTAACAAAACAGATAGTAGATCTTCTGACCTTGAATATAACATGGAAGTTAGGAATTAAAAAATGAAAGATCTCTTAGAAATAAGAAGGAAGCAGGAAATAGCAATTTGATAGCTTCAAGATGATGCAAAGAAAAACAATATAAAACTACTAGTAGTTAGTGAAAAAGCAGGAGTCAACACAAAAGACATACAAAGGCTATTTGCAGAAGTAGTAGTAGAAAATTTCAAAGCATGGGAAAAGAATCTGACTTGCAATTAGCTGAGGCACATAGAACTCCAATTAATCATAATCAAAATAAATCTACAACCAGACACATAATAATCAAGGTCTCAGAAATTCAGCCAAAGAGCACAATATAAAAAGCTGTTGGAGAAAAAGGAAAGATTACCTCAAAGGAAAGCCTATCAGAACTATGTCAGACTTTTCAACACAAACTCTCAAATTCATACAACCTTAGGCTGAAGAATTACAAGTCCTTAAAGGGAAAAACTTTCAAACGAGATTGATGTGCCCTGCAAAACTGTGTTTCAAAATTAATGGAGAAATAAGAAGACTCTGTGACAAACAGCAACTAAAGAAACTTATATTTTTAATATTTTATTTTATTTTTTTAATTTTTGTTTTATTGAAGTACAAATATCAATGAGACAGTTTTAAGATACCTTGACAAGATAGATTTGATAAATTAATACAATGCAAACTGTTTTCATAATGCTTCAATATCATAGAAGGTGCGTATATGATATTATACTTACAGACATTATTATACCATATGTCTCTTATCAGTAAATTAAGAGAGTGTAGCTGTTTGAGCATCTTATTTTCTATACCTGAATTACATCAAAGATTCAATAATTAACACTTTCTACCTTGTTATTTTTCTAGTGGTTGCCCATAGTATTAGAAGCTGACATAATATCCTGTCCAACCACCATTAGTGCAAATCTTGTCTCTCATAGAATTATGTAGAAGCATGGCGTTATCTATCCCAACTGTACTGTCCATACACGATTCTTACTTTCTATAACCCTTCCTTCTCTACACCTGTCAAAGATGGGCACTCCAATGTCATTCAACTAATTTAGGTGCCTGAACTCAACAACACAATCCAACACAGTCCAGCATTCCACAACAATAGTGAGTTAACTGAAGAAGTTGTTGACCATAGCCATTTATTGTTCAACTTATTATTATGGCCCCGTGGTGCATACTTCAGTTTTATATTCTTCTGTTGGATGGTTAAGGCCTAGATAGAGCAAGACCTATATTCCAAAACATGTACTTTATATTTCTTATGAGGTCAGTGAAGTCCCCTAAGGGTTTATCTTGTAGTCCTGTACCGTATTCTGTAGATCCTTTGTCTGTGTCATCCATGTGGATGAGTCACGGCCAATGCTTGACCAATTTGTTCTCTGTGAGAGCCTGAAAGAAAGTTTTCTTTCCATGTGACTCTCCCCAGGAACACTATAGATCTTTGATCTCTTTCCTCTATGGCTCCATAATCTCCTTGTTCAGAAAATTTAGATCTCAGCTGACTTTCATGATATTGCAGTACAGGTTCTCCTATGTCCTGAGGCTTTGCTCACTTTGAGAGGCTAGGGCCAAAATGTTGGCTGGTCTTGTGGCTCTTCTCTTTATACAATTTTGATTTGTGAACTGAGGT
>PVKA01051094.1:0-12370 GCA_004027165.1 Ctenomys sociabilis
TTTGACTCTGCTTCTTGCAGTGTATTTCCTTCCTGTATTGTTCATTCAAGGAATCCGTTGCTTTTCTAATCTTTTTTTTTTTAATCAGTGTCTTCTTCAGAAGCCGTTTTTAATTCTTTTGCTTCATAGATTATTTCTGATCTGATTTCCTCTATATGTTTCTACATTTGATTCTTTACTTCACACACTATTAATACAGAGATTTATTATTTTTTTCACTGCAGAGATTAATTATGATATGAATTCCTATATACCTTTCTGCTGTTTTTTCTTTACTTCAGACTTATTAATTTATTAGATTTCTTTTTTTATTGCAGAGATTAATTCTAATCTGAGTTCCTCTGTACCCTTCTGTTGTTGTTTATTTCAGATGCTATCAATTCAGGTATTTCAACTGTGCTAGTGTCCTCTGCATTTCTTCTGGCTGGGCTCAGCACCTGAGATTTCATTTTGCTCTTTCTCTTTGTCATTTTGTATAGCACTATCCTCTGACCTTTTGGCTAGAGCTTTGGTGCAGTTATAACCTTAGCACCTACTGATATTTGAGTGCAGATCTATGAAGTTTGAATTCATCCAGTTGTGCCTGGATTGAGTCTGGCTAATCTGCTCAGCTCCTTCCTGCTGCAGCCCTTGGACGTGAACCTGTTGTGGCCTTCTGGCAAGATGTTTTGCTCCTGGATTAGCTGTGTGGTGTTGGCCCCTAGTCTCACCGCAGGGACTTCAGCTGCAGAGTTTCACCCAGGCCTGTGTGGCAGGTCTGGGCTGGGTCTGGTAGAGTCTGGGGTCGGGTGCAGAACAGTGCAGAACTTCTCCCACACATTCACCGGGTCTCGGCTTAGGCAGGTCTGGAGAGGTCTCAAGAGCTCAGTGGAAGTTCTCACTCATGAGGTGGTCTTGGGCTGGCTCTGGAGGGGTGGCAGAGTCCCAAGAGCACAGCAAAATGTCTCACTCCCAACGTGGACCTGGGCTGAGTCTTCAGGGGTCTGGGAATAGTGCAGTGAGAGTTCAGAAGCTCTCCCACACACTCAAAGGACCTGGCTTTGGGTAGATCTGGAGTAGACCCAAGGGCTTGGCTGAAGAACACAAAACATGTTTTAAAACAATTTTCAGGCTGGGGAAGTAGCTCAGTAGAATAAGTGCTTGCCTGGCAAGCCCAAGAGCCTGAGTTCATCCCCGGTTCCACAAAATAAATAAATAAATAAATAAATAAATAAATAAATAAATAAATATCCCCATGTCTTAAGTTACATGTCACTAAATAAACTAGTGCAATGGTCCTTGGGCACTTCAAATAATGACTGCTTATCTTCCTGGGTGCTGTGAAATGGCCTTGCAGACATTGCTCTTGATTTGATTTAGAGATTGTATAGGATAGATGCTGGATTGGCCTGTGATATGAGCATAAATTATTGGAAAGTATTTCTTGTTGAAATGAACGTTATTGATAATGGAATACAGAACAAACTGAAGGTTGAGTTTTAAGGACTATATAAACAGTACTTTTAATAATGCTATGAACTTCTTAAATTAATAGAAGCCACTCCTTGTGCAAAGAGTAAAAAAAAAACTAAAATTAATTACAGGAAGATACACATAATTATTGTTCTTGTGTATGCACTTACGTGTTTTAGCCATAGGATTTTCAGCTGTTATTACATCACCTTTGAATTTTCTTGTTCACGATATTGTCTCAATAATATGGTTTAAGAAGATTGTCCATAATCTCTTGGATCGCCTATGTTTCTGTCATTTAGTGAAACCACTATCTGAGCCTATGTTTTGGAGAATATTTGGTGCTATATTTCACCAACATTTTGCTGAGATTACATTTTAGTTAAGAATGATATTAAAATAGAAATGACTGTTTTTCATTTTCATGTGTCTTATTCACCAGGACTAGACTTGTGCAGATTCTATTTACCATCTGTTATTTCCTCCAATTATCATATATGTGTTTTTCTCTTTTATTGAGATTCCAATTTGTTCTCTATAGTGACTTTTTAAGCCGATAAAAATCTTATTCTTGAAGATAAGCAAATGTTGTTTATTACCGAGTTGATTGTGTATTTTATTTTCTTGGATCACTGGTAACCCATTAGATATAGAGTTTCTTTAAAATGTTATTTTGCATCGACATAAAATATTTTATCACATGACAGGGCTAATTATTACCTGAAGATTGACCTATTTAGTGAAAATAATGTTTAGAATGTGAATATTCTCTTCTGTTTTCCATTGCTCTATGAGTATACATAAATGATAGAATCTGGTTCCAAGTTTATTTTCAAAAGTGGAGATTGACCCAGGGCCTTCATACTGAGCTATATCTCCACCCTTTTTGGTATTTTTCTATTTTGAGACATTGTCATCATAATTCGCAAAGTGGTACAGTCGAGTCTGAAATTGAAATTTTGCCTTAATATTAGCTCCACATTTTAGTATTCTGTCATATCTTAAGTAATTTGTTTGCCTTTTTGCAATGTTAGAGTCCTTATC
This sequence comes from Ctenomys sociabilis, assembly GCA_004027165.1. Taxonomy (NCBI): domain Eukaryota; kingdom Metazoa; phylum Chordata; class Mammalia; order Rodentia; family Ctenomyidae; genus Ctenomys; species Ctenomys sociabilis. The sequence goes on from PVKA01051094.1 coordinate 2,497, forward strand.
TGTAACAAGGTCACTAATAGTATCTGCCCAGTAGGTTAGTTGTAAAGTTGAAACCTGGAAGTGCTTGATAAGAACTAGTTAAAAAGTTTTTATGTATTATAATGATTAATGGTATCATTTTCTTCAGTTATCAATTAATTGCACCATAATAGTCTTGATAGTCTTATTTATTATCAGTTCCCCAAAATTCTATTCTAATGGATTATTCAAATTTTCATTAATATCTCAGATAGCCTATTTTTTTAGGGCAGGAAGGGAAGGTAGAAAGTTTTAATTTCTCTGGTTCTACCCATGGGATATAGTTAGCAGAATTAACTGAATGATAACAGTTATATTGATATCTAAATTTAATTGGGAGTTTTATGTGCAAAACACTAGCTATTATGGTATATGATAAATACTTAAAAACTAAATGTTGAATAAATCAGTACAACTACGCTGCCTTGGAAGCACAAGGTGCTGTGCTCAATCCCCAGTACCACAAAATAAATAAATAATAAATAAATAAAATGACAAGCCCATACTTAGAACGAACTTGCTTCTGAAATTCTTTTTCATGAATTTAGAAACACAGAATGTTTGTATCCATGGCTCATGCATCTAGTAAGCCAACCAATCATGTGCCATGTTAATACACTCTAAGAGAATCTGAATTGAGAAAAAAAAGATGAAATAAATGAGAAACTGAAAGCTAAAATCAACTACTTTCTTTCAATTCTCAAACAGATTTCAGCCTGCTGTAAGGTAGGACACCTAGACTTTCAAAGGACGTGAGGTATTCTCTTAAAAATCGACCAACCTTCAGATACTTTTGAAAATGAGAAGTGTAGTTGAAAGGCAATACAGTAATTAGTGATCAATATAAATAAAACCCAAGTGTATTCTATCATTGCAAGATAGAGATAGACTGAGCCCAGAAGGAATACATTTTAGCCTCACATCAAACTATGGGAGGTAGACATATAGAAGGACTCAGAATTTCTTAAGAGGTGCATGTGCTAAATCACCAGCTCAGATTTTAAGATAGAACTTTCTTTTTCTTTTTTTTTTTTTTTTTCATGTCCTTCTCCTTTTGCCTTAGACACAAAGGTTTTCAAAGTGTGTGGCTTTTCTTCCCTCTTATATTTTTGCTAAAACTTTTAGATAATTTGAGTTTAGGTAGGATTTTTTGGATGTACCATCCTGTCCCAAATTTGCAAAAACTCTTTCAGTTACACTTCTTTCTTCCCTCTCTACCCATTCTTTGGAACTCAGGTCCTGCCGTCCTTGTGCCTGACACTTTGTTTCCTCTTTCTTTGCTCCCATCTCTTTATTCCTTGCCTTTTTCTCCTTTCTTACTCACCTTCCTATCCTTTTCTCATGTGTTTTTAACTTTCTGCATCTGTCTTCTTCCGCATTGTCCTTACTCCTAGATTCATTCTTTTTCTTAAGTATTTATTCATTTTAATGAGAAAAAAAGATAAAATAGAGATGGAACCATTTCAACACAGGTTATTAGGGAGGTTATAGTAATACATTGAATATTGTTGTCTGCATAGTAGTAATTCACAGGACAAGATGCAGACAAGATATCTTGTCTAAACAATATTAGTGCAAACTTTGATTCTCAATGAACTAAGAAAAAGTAGCTGTATACCTACATTATTTTTCTTGTGTATACATAAATATATATATATTTTTTTTTCTTCTCCTTTTTATTCACAGCAGAACTGTCCTTTATTGACACTTTTGTGAAGTTAGTGACACATGATACTAGATTTCTTACTGACATTCCTTCTTAAGTCTGTTCATCATGATTTGCATTCAGCTGTTGCCTTTTTAAAATCATATATTTTCTTTTTCTAATGTACTTAGTACAAGGTCTACAGGATCTGCATGGTCTCACTATGTAGATGGGTCTCATAGTGATCCACCTGTGTTCAGCCTCCCAGAGAACTGCGATTACAGGTGCAGACCACCATGTCCAGTTTCAATCGCTGACTCAGTGTGCCCCAAGGGCAGGGCTGACAAGGCACATGGGGGATTGAACCTGGGGCTGCTGCATCTGCCTAAGGCGGTAGTATATGATCAGAGGACTCATTTGTAGTGACTCCCTAGGCCTGGCACAAAGGATTGTCATAAGATGAATGGACTAGAGCAACACAAATCCATTGCTTCACACTTCTTGAAGCTAGGAATGAAGGTGTCCTCAATGTGATGGGCCCTATGAAGGTGTGAGGGGAGGATCTGTTCCACTCCTATGGTAGCCTCTGGGAGCATTCTGCTGGCTTGAGATAACCCTGTGTCTCTTCATATTGCCTTCCACTTGTGCCTACACTGAACTCAATTCCTACAAGGATAGTCATATCAGCTTAAGGCCCACATCAATGACTTCATTTTAACTTGATTACTTCTGCAAGGGTCATTCTGTCATGACCCTAGAAAGTAGGGTACAATAGGCTAGGACTTTCACTTTCCTTTCTGGCAAGCATTTGTTGACAAACCAACATGTTAATTTTATGATTATTTATTAGATCAATAGTGTTAAATCCATATGTTAAGTGACTGAAAATTACAAAAGATTTTAAGAACCACCGAATTTTATCATTGCTGGTATTAGAAAGGAGAGGCATTTGTTTACAACTGAAGCTGAGCATTTAATGGAAGATACACTTCATTAATTCATGAAAATGCTCCCAGTAATTGAAACTGTAGTCTTCAAGCTAGTATTTAATCTTTGCCTCATTTTTTTCTGCTGAAAAAGAGCTTATGTAATTTCATTTTCAATTTAAAAATGGACAGTTCTGAGAACAGGTTTCATTTGGAATTAACAAAAACTAAATGGAAAGCATTGGTTCCAGCCTAGTCAAATTGGCTGTATTGGGACGTATGGTTCCCCACGGCATCTCAGTATGAATGATTGCACTACTGTGCCCGTCTTCATAAAGACATGTCATTCCCCCATAAAGCTCAGAACAAAGAAAACTGCAGAAGTGAATGTGATAATACTTTGTTGTGATTATTTCAAATGGACCTTTTGGTATGTGTTAAAGAAGTGAGTTCCCAACTCTCATACTGTCTTCAAATGTAAACTCTGCATGAATAGTTTTAAATCAAATGCAAGAGCAGAGTGCATGAAGTTTGAAAAACCCAACTGTGTTTGCAGCTGTTCTTGCAGCAATGTGCGAGCTACAAAACACTTAGGCTCTAAAAGCAAAGCCTAAGAGATCCTGGGATCTATGTTTTGGGAATCCAGTGTGGTCTATATTCCAGCAACACTGTTGGCACTTGGGATTAGAGATTAATGGGTAGTACTGAGTCTTAGGATCTCAGAAAACTTGCGTGCCTTGCATACTTTTGTGGTACCAACCCTCAAGACCAGGGCTTTTCTCAGATAATGCCTGAATGGTTACTTGAAGTTACTTTTTCTCAGTCCTCCGATGCTTTATTTTGAGGGATACTTGAGTGTGTTCAGGTTGAGGCTGGCCTTCATTTTTAATCTTCTTGACACTAAGGCCATTAATAAAAAGGGAACCTGGCAGCATATGGTAATAGTAATATATTCCGACAGCATCCACCGGCATGCTGACATCATTTTTTATCACCCACACTACTGCTCATCCCCAGTGAGTGCAAACACAAAAGCAGTATTCCATTTTCTTCTCCAAGCACTCCAGTAGCAGTGTGGCATGACAGGACTAACTCAGTGAGCTTCTGCATTGTGAACGTAACCTTCTTGGAACTTCTGTTTTGGAAACAGTAGGAAAAGTTATATGTGGGTAGACTTGAGTCCTTATGACTTGTTTTCTGTATTTTGCTATAGTGGCTGAACACTTTTAATAAGTAGTAGAACATTAAGTAAATATCATGCAATAAGCATGATATGTGCTGTCACTGTTAATTCAAACATAATGAACAATGACTGAAAAATCATGGCTGGATTCAGAGGTTTGCCATATGCTCATTCTGGATAGTTGTCCCAGGGTACACCCTTAACTGTGAGTGCCACAAGCTAGCCAATAGCACTCCAAATAATCATATCTGCTGCTGCTCTCAGATTCTCATAGGGATTTTTAAACTTTTCAGTTACTTGAATCATAAAAATCAAATCGGATCTTACAGCCTTTGTATGGATGTGCATGCGATGCAAAGATGGATAGAGGGAATGGGAGAAAAGTTGATAACAACAGAGAGAAGAAAAGAAAGCAAAGCCCTGATGTTCTTCTTTTCCTATACTGTGAGAAGCATCTTTTGAATTAGAAGCAACCTGTTTACATTTCCTTCTGCTGTTTGAAGACCTATGAACTCCTTATTTATACAAACCTGGTGTATGACTAGCACACATTTACTCTGGACTAAGTGGAAAATTACTCTGTTTAATAGTCTTATATCTGAAGTCCAAACTACAAGGTGTTTTGATATGTACGAAAAGCCAAGTTGATGTTTTCATTGTATCCTGTGAAATTAATTTAGATCTGACACACTTATTGAGTCAGCAAAATTTCATCTTAACAACAGCAAAATTGCACAGTTTGTGCTGGTTTCCCTTGCAAGACTGGATGTCACACCTGGTGAAAGCCCTGTTAGGAAAGGGAAAGGAAACGAGAGTACATCAGAGTGGTTTGGAGTGTCAGCTTTATTGTTCATGTTCTTGAACAAAACCTTGAAGATCTCAGAAACTTGCTTCTCACTGAGATGGCGGGGAGATGGTGAGAATTCTATGACAGAATGGAAATTGAGGCATTTTATTCATAGGGAGCTGCTAGGCTACTGCAACTCAATGGGGTCTGTGAGCCAGTGGCTTTGCCTTCACCTGAGAACAGTGAGAATGTAGAGCCTTGGGCTGCATCCCGGACCTACTGAATCAGAGCGTGCGCCTCACCAAGATGCCGAGGTGACTCATGCATAAGAGAATTTGAGAATTGCTTGCTATGCATATCTTAATTTTGCAGCTACTGCTGTATGTTCTTCTAATCTCTGAATAATGTAAACTATTTATTGAAATTAGTATTTAAAGAGGAGAGGTTAGCAGCAAAACAACTCTCCAATTTTCATCTAAAACAAATAAATATTCTGAATTAAAACCAAAATATGAACAACACACAAACGAAATGCACATATTTCTAAGCATATTCCTCTTTTTTTATGTATTTGGTACAGGCTCTCACTATGCAGCTCAGACTTGTAGTGATCCTCCTGTTTTCAGCCTCCCCAGCACTGGGAATACAGGTGTGTACCAGCACACCAGGTCTCAGTGGTCATCTCAGTGTGCCCGGGAGGCACACTGGGGCTGGCATCGCATGGGGAGCCAGAATCGAATCCCCTTCTCTGAGTTTGCCTAGGCAGGTGCTTAGTCTGCTGAGCTATATTGCCAACCTTCTAAGAATATTTCTGAGTTGGTGCATAGTATACATAAATGCATTCACCATAAAGCATGAAGGTAATCGATTAATGTAACAGCCACAAATATTCATGTCGATCTGAAAAGCTTAATTATATTAACATTACAATGGTAGCAATGGAAATTCACTTATGTACCTATAAATATTTCTCATCTCCAAGTTTTGAAGTATATTATTTTGTTATTCAAGGAATATGCTTATTTGATGAAGACTGAAACTCTAATTCTAAAAATTCTAGTAACCCATGCCCTTTCGTGCATTCTCTTTTTGTTGCAATGGGAGTAGCAGGTACTGTGTCTTATAGAGCATGACTGAAGTGTTATGGAAAGTTTTAATTCCAGTCAGACCCTGAGATTTTTCATTTTTCTTCTAAAAGACACCTTCCCTCATTTAGAGAAACGAGAAGCAAGTAGGACCAGGTACTGTTCGATTAAATATTCTTAATCATGAGAAGACTTGGTATGTATAACCTGCTTACTTCTTAAATCACTCGAATACTCCTTTTAAATTGAAACTTATTTTGGTGGGTTTCATAAGGTACAGTGAATGGGTAGCAATACTGTCCAACCTGAAGCAAAATTTGCAAGTAATCTAGTTAACAAATAACAATGCTTATTATTTCTATTCCCTGACTTACATGATTTTTTTAAAATCAGGGCTAAAACTCATATCTGTATCTGCAAAGCTAAAAGTGACTCATATCTGTATCTGCAAAGCTAAAAGTGAATTACCGATTTACTAACCATCAATTTAATTTCATTATGAGAGAAAAGATACGCAGAACCCAATCCCTTTGAGATTGGAAATAATTTGTTCAATCAAATCAGCACTATTATTAAAAAGAATCTGAGTCCTTCTTGAGTTTTATACACCTATGTACGAACTGTATGTACACTAAACAGCCAGTTTTCTCTTTTCCTTCTGTTGCAATCTTCTCTCCATCATGCCTGCAAGAAATGATTTCAGCCTCAACAAATGGAACAATGATTTACCCAAAATAATGCTCTTGCAAAACGCAAGCCCCAAAGTATGCAGTTAGACTCTTACAGTGTTTCAGTGGTGTCATTAAGGACATCATGTTTTCTTTTTACTTAGCTACTCAGCATGGTGACATTTCGTTTTGTTAGTCATAGGTGGCTGTCCCTGTTCTAAGCATCATATTGTCTCTCTGAAACTCTAGGCAGAAAACATATAAGCAAGTGGCAAGAAGGAGCTAGGTTAGTACGTCTGCTTTTATCAGGTGGGAAAGTCTTTTTCAGTAGCTTCTCTACAGATAATTTCATGTCTATACTTGGTCTCTATGGGCAAAAGAAGTATATGGTCTTTGCTACTTTTTGCTGCATGAAAGACAGAGAAAGTGCCTATTTCTCCTTTAAAAAATATTCAGTCATAGAAGACAAGCAAGAGAATAAGGGTTTGGAATTGATTGATACATGTATCACTGACAATATCAGACTACCTGGTGAGGGATGAGGTTAGCCTTTGGCGTTTTCCCATGTATGTCCTGTCTGCTTTTTAGGACATTCTGTATCTTTGAGTCAAGCAGCACTGTCTGTGTAAGGGACCTGAAGATCTGTCTTAATCAGATCATGATGCAGAGGTCTGAAGTGTGCCTGGAGAGTCCGCTCTTTGAGTACACAGCCAGGCAATGCCTGTCCTCTTCAGCCACAGGACAATACCTGCTTGCAAGGTTTAGTACCATTTCTGTGATGTCATATCTTAGAAGTTTTAGTTTCCCTGTCATGCTTATTTACAGTCTCATCCTTTAATTTCTTTCGCCCTTCATTTCCTCTGCAGAGCTGTTTTCTTATTCTCTCGCATTTTTATCTCTACATTTTAGTTAGTATTTTTATCACTTTTTCCCAAATCATTTTAAAGGAAATGTAAGCAGAAATATTAGCACAATTCAGCACAAATATTAGGTGTGAGGTCCTTTAATTCTCATGTTTTCTACCTTTATTAAATGTATGATTATTTATTTGCCCCTTTATGTATTTCTTTTAAATTACATCTTAATACCCCTCTGTTTATAAGGGGAAAATACAAATATCTGAAGTACAATGACAGTAACACCATCATATCAAGAAGCAAAAACTCCAGGATGCAAGGTACATACAAGTGGTAGTAGAGAATGATTTGTTGGCCACTTCTAACATTGGTGGGAAGTCTGAGAATGCATATTCAAAACTGTCACAGTATTCCTTATCCAAATCGATACTAGTTTCCCAGAATAAACTTGTTAGTTCTAAACCACAGCAATCACAGGAAATAAAACACTATTTCCCAGGCAGTATTATTGTTTTCCTGTAATTACAAGAACAGAACGGGATTATTTATGATTATGTGAGTTGCCATGCTTTCAGTTACACCGACTAAACAGATTTTTATGAATCACATATTTTACTCATGATTTCATTAGAAAATACATTTGACCTCTCTTCAACCTGCTTACACACATACTTTTAACTGCTGTGTTACCAATAATTGAACCCAACTTCTACTGTAAAAGCAGCGCTTGTCCAGTGGAGCTTTTCATAATGGTGTGAATGTTTTCTACCTGCTCTATGACAGGCGGCTGCTAATCAGTCTAACTGGGGAACTGATTTTCACATAGTATTTTATTTTATCATAATTAATCTACTTTTAAATTTGACTAGCTGTTTGTATCTAGTGACCATACCATGGGGCAGATGTCTCTAAGAGCACTGATAGATGGCTGATTCTGTTTAAGCTCTGTCTGGTTGAGTTTTGGATGTGCCACCCCCTTCTTCTGTTTACATAATGCATAGGAGTCCACTTATCTTTTGAGAAATGGAATTGCATAACGTATGTGGGCCTCTCTTTGCTTGTATATAGAGTGAGAAAATGTTTAATGAGCACATTAACAACAGCACGATACAGCTGTTGATGAAAGTTACATTTTTTAGTATTTTTAAATGTATGTAGTATAGGTTCTACGGGGTCTCACTGTGTAGATCGGACTCACAGTGATCCTCCTGTTTTCAGCCTCCCAAGAACTGGGATTCCAGGCATGTGCCACCACGCCCAGTCTTAGTTGCTGTCTCAGTGCGCCCAGAGGCTGGGGCTGGCTTGGCACACAGGGAATCAAACCCCCAATCCCTGCATCTGCCTAAGCAGAAGTTTTAGTCCACTGAGTTATCTGGCCGGCCTGATGAAAGTTAGCGAGATAGATAAACCAAAGGCATAGGAGGCTGTAATAAAAGTTAAATAATAGCCGGGCGTGGTGGCGCATGCTTGTAATCCCAGCACTCGAGAGGCTGAGGCAGGAGGATTGTTGTGAGTTCAAGACCAGCCTGAGCTACAAAGTGAGCTTAAAGCCAACCTGAACTGCATAGCGAGACCCTGTCTCAAAAAGACAAAAAAAAAAAAAAAAAAGTTAAATAATAATTCTCTGAGGATGAAAGATCTCATTGAACATTATAGTTTCATGTCCATCTGTGTGAAACTATTCTCATTTTTCTAATATTGTCATCATCTAATTATTCATGTCCATGTCATGGCTTATCAACATGACTTTTCATTATTGTCATTAATTCACTCATTTATTATGCATACTACACCAACTTTGAAGACAAACTGTAGCTGATTCATTCATAGAATCACTTTGCTTAATCAAGTATTTGTCAGGATACTTATAAAGTGCCTTAAGTATGACTTCTGACATTATAAAACACGATCAGCTACAAAAATTAGAGTATTTAGGATGTTAACATCACACCTGTCTTCGTCTTCATTTTGGTTTAAAGAAATTTTTTCATTCACCTCTTTTTTAACCTTGTGTATAAGACTTTAAACTTTAATAATAATATGGGGCAAAAACTACAATTAAAAGTACATTAATAGGCCTGCCAGAGAGCTCAGCAGATTAAAGCCCTTGCTTAGGCAGGACTGGGGCTTGATCCCTGGCATGCTGTGCCAGTCCTGCCCCTGGGGCATGCTGCATTGGTGAATGAGACTGGGCGTGGTGGCATGCTCCTGTAATCCCAGCACTTGGGAGGCTGAAAACAGGAGGAAGACTATGAGTCTGATCTGTGTAGTGAGACCCTGTAGACCTTGTACTAAATACAGACAAATACATAAATAAGCAAAATAAAATATATAAAAGTAAATTAATATATTAAGGATATATTCCTTATAAGTTATTTGAGGGGTTGCAAAAGTAAATGCTACTCTAGAATTGACTTTGGAAATATGTACCAAAATAATTGAAACATACACGTAAAATTTTGGCTTCTCTCTTCTTGTTCTAATAAAATAATTAAAAATATATTAGAACAACCAAGATGTCCATCACATGAAGAATGGTTGAAAAAGATGTGGTATTTCTATATAATGGAGTATTATTCAGCTATTAAGAATGATAAGTTTGAAGCATTTATACTGAAGTGGATGCCACTTGAACATATACTCATAAGTGAAATAAACCAGACACACATGTGTAAATATCGTATAGTCTCCCTAGTATAACAAGC